>CDFA01025442.1:0-16410 GCA_000826305.1 Acanthamoeba healyi | reverse complement strand
CGAGCTGTGCATGCTATCAGACCTCACCGATCCATTCTGGAAAGAGCCCATCGAGCCAGAGTTGCCATAGAGATCTGTTCGATCTGTGGTAGTGGAGACGTAGCGTACGTGTCAGACAGCTACGATGAAGGAGGGAGGCGAGTGGGGAATGTGGCGATGGTAGTACCCCAGAAGTAGCCCGTGTCGAATTGATCGGAGGGACGCGGCATGAAGATGCCTGGCTTCTCCAGGAGCGTCTTCCAGTTGACATCGGCAAAGAACGGATGGTTCTTAATCTCATCCACGGCTGCGCGCAGGAAACGCAAGAACGGTGAGGCCATTTGGCGTTCTTGGCACAGCTCACACGCAATGAGTCGTCGTGGTGTACGTACACTTGGTACCGATGCGTTCGTTCGGGTCTTCGCACAGAAGCCGTTTGAGCAGATCCCTTGCTTCGGGCGATATCTCTGGCGGAAGTTCGACCCAGGGAACATCTAGCAGCAACAAGGAAGCCAAAGGCCGTAGGGTCAGTGAGATCACTATGCCGAGGTGGTGTGGTATGGTGGGGAAAGAGAAGCAACGCACTGCCGCTAAGGATGTTTTGGAAGATGTCCTCGGGCGTTTCGTCGTTGAACGGAGGACAGCCCGTGAGGAACTCGAACATGATGACGCCCAGCGCCCACCAATCGAGCGGCGCGGCGTGTCCAGTACCCAGCAAGGCCTCTGGCGCCTGGGCGGAACTAGAGTGAACAAAGGAACCATGCGGTGCTGCGAAATCAGGAGTGCGAAGGCGTACCAGATAGTCAGGTGTGCCAACCACGCGACGCGAAGAGCGGGTGTTTCGCCGCGACGAGCGCGTGATGCTGCGATCGGACACAGGCGACGGCGTTGGGTTGGGTGGAGGATTAGACGGGATGGCCGTCGTATGGGGGATCATGACGAAGTCCTTGGTGCATTGCAGCAGGTTCTCGTCCTCGTCTTCATCCTCGGTCTTCAGTGCCGTGGAGGCGGAATCGTCGAGCAAGCCAAGGTTGCTCAACCCGAAATCGGTGAGCTTCACGTGACCGTCGTTGCCGATCAGCATGTTGTCCGGCTTGAGGTCACGATGGATGATGTCGCGCGTGTGGAGGTACTCCAGAGCGAGCACCGTCTCGGCGATGTATTGTCGCGTCATGTTCTCGTCGAAGTACTGCAGATTCTGCAGCAGCGACGCCAGATCTCCGCCGTTCAAGTACTCCATCACCAGATACAAGTATTTCTGATAGACACGCATCACGAAGCAGAGAACAAAAGTGAGTGAGTGAGTGAGTGAGTGAGTGAGTGAGTGAGTGAGTGTGAACACGCGACACGTGACGCCGATGGGGAGTGTCTACCTCAGATTGGAAGGCGTAGTAGAGCTTGACCACGAACGAGTTGTTGTTGCCCGCCATGATGTCCCTCTCGGCCATGACGTGCTCCACCATGTTCTTGCGCACCATGTCGTCCTTCTTGAGCATCTTAATGGCGTAGACGTCTCCCGTCTTGCGCTTCCTCGCCAGATACACCTTACTGCGGACGTCCAAGCAAAGAGTTATGAGCGTCGCCAATGCTTGTGTTGAGAGGTAGGACGCGCGTACCCAAAGGCACCACGAGAGATCATCTTGATCTTCTCAAAATCCTCGATGGTGGTACGGCTAGTGCCACCAATACTGTTTGAACGCTGTCGTCTGTACATCGGCGCATGCGCTCGGTCTGCCTCCGATTCATCCTCTCGCGGCGTAAGTGGCACAGGGGATGCCACTTGGATTGCCTCTTCGTCCTTGCGGTGTCCGTGCTTACCGCCGAAGATGGAGAGGATGCGCAGCAGGCCGGTCTTGTTCTTTTCGGGATCGAACTTGGACTTGGCGCTTCCGGGCATGTGGTTACCGGGCGATTCGGTCAACGAGGGTGGCGGCGTCTTGGGCGCAGGCGGTGGACAAGCGGAGAGCTCATCGAGCTGATCGTGTTTGCTCAGGGTTAGTACGGCGAGAACTCCTGCCTGCCAAGGAAGGAGAAACAAGAAGTGGTGTACCATTATGGCCATACGCTTTCCGAAGGTGACTTGCTTGACGTCTCCCTTGGTGAGCCCCTCGAGCTCCTCCAGCAGATCCGTAAGGTGTGCGTCAAGCGTCCCCTCCTCGAATAGATCGACAGAGCGCCTGGATTGAATGGCACATTAGCCACGGTTACTCAATGGCACACAGATTTCAAGCGGTGGCAGTACCTGGCGAGGGCGATGATTCCGGCCAGCGACTCTCGAGGCGTTCGCGGGCTGGTGGGAGGTCTGTCGGAATCGAGAAGAGGGAGGGGGGTGAGCGGTGGAGGAAAATAAAACAATTCGGGTGGGGAAAGTGAACGCACTCGCTCATTTCTGTGAGGTCGGACATGATCTGTGATAGAAGCTGGATCTTGGTATCAGGCGAACATCGATCCCTCTCGCACTTTTGGAAAATGAGTTGACAGTACGTGTTGTGCTCCGTCAACTGGAAGAGGAAGAAGAGATAGCTGGGTTAGGTATGGGAAGGCAATAGTAGGGATCTGATTCCAAGTTCTGTACTTACCAGGTCGGCCTGAATCTCCTCTTCGCACAACCTACACACCACATAGGTCCTCTTCTTTCGTCGGGAACCAGAACGAGGAGTGCCAGCGTTGCTGGAAGGGTTGGACCCGAGAGAGGGGGACACCGGCGCAGATCGAATTGCGTAGCTATCGCCTGACTGTTGAATATCACGAATGTTGTGTGTTAGCAAGATTACGTCGGAGCTAGTCTGCGAGCTGACGCGATACTCGCAGATGGCGTATGAGAGGAGGCAAGTAGGGTACCAAATTTTGCAGGGCTTCATTCAGCAGCGGCGAGGTGTAGAGCTGCTGGAGGTTGCTTGTCTGCAACAAGGGAACTGTGACATCCAACATGCAGAGCGACGCTTAGTGGTCCATCTATAGTTGACTTCGTTTGTGAGGAGGAACTCGTACTCGGTGGATTGGAGTTGCTTCGTGTATGAGGCAGATGGGTCGAAGCGCGGTGGAGGATCTTTTCTTCCTTCAGAACAGGCGACGGCACTGCATCAACTAGAATGACGAGCATAACAGCAAGATTAGCCGGACGTCCATGGCCCACAAGAAAGTCAAATCTTGCTTACCTGGTACTGGTTTGGCAGGGCGAACGAGCACGGCGTTGGCTGAGTTGGAGAGCTTCTTGTGGGATTCCTCCTCCGCGGCCAGCGCCAGGGCACGCGACTTCTTAGGCTGCGGATCATCGGGTGGTGATGGGATCGGCGATGAGGAGGACGTCGGCGTAAGCGCGGGCGACATCGACTTGGGCGTGGGCGAAAGGAGGTCTCGGGGCGAAGGGCCGGGTGACACCCGCGGAGACACGCGAGGCGAGGATCGACCCTCAATGGAGAGCTTGGAGGGCTCCCTCTCCTTCTTGTTCAATCCCACAGCCACGACGACCGGCTCCGGCTCGAATTTGGTCCTAATCTCGGGCTGGCTGGCTATGGGAACGGGGTCGTTTGAGCTCGAATGCTCATCTTCGTCCTCGAGCACAATACTATGCTCCTGTGTACATAAAACACGGACAAACGGTGGTTACCAACCGCGCATGGCGGCGCGAAAGCATGGCTGGTTACTCGGTACCTCACGCGATCCCGTGGTGATTGTGCCCACTTCGACCACCAGAGAGAGCGAACCGCCCACGGCACCAGCGAGCAGAGTACACATGGACATGAGCGCCGCTTGACAGAAGGGCTTGTCCTTACTATCCACATGCTGCTCACATTCACGACACCAACAGAAGAAAGGCGAAGCGTGAGAAAGCTATGGTATTTATGGAGGAGACAGGGGAGATTGCGCACCTTGGGCACAGTGAACTCAGAAGAAACGCTCAGCGTGCGAGAGTGGTGTCCGACCATTCGCGAACACGGCGAAAACAGAAAGAGCAATCGCTGCGCAAGCTTCTTGCTCTCTGAGTAATGGAAGAGATGTGGAAGCGCAAGTGAGCGAGATAGTTCCTCCACACAGCACTAAGCGATAAGAAGTGTGCAAAGAGATGGCGCACCTCCATGCGACGAGTGGATAATCGACTGAATGTCCTCGATGACGTACATACACTTCCCGCCTTCCTGAAGCTCGTCGAGAGTCATCGCGAGGATGCGCTCAGCGATCCCTAGCACCCGATCCAGATCCTCCTTGACAGTTATGTGCTTGTCCGATTCATATTCCTTGCTGCGAATGCCTGGAGACGCAATAAAGGTGTCAGCGTGCCATCGCTCTCTTGAGGAGAAGGGCAGGGAGGTTGATGTGACGGGCGCCAACCTTGAAGCAGCTGCACAATCTCTTCGTCGACTTGCTTTTTGGTCGCCCCCAAGCGTGCCTCGAAATTGAAGTGCGAAAGGGTCAGCGAGCGTGCACGTTCGATGTCATCCACTCGCTCCACCCGCTGCAACGTGGAGCTACGCTGACGCTCCGTCGCCTTCTCCCGCTTGGCCACCTCCAGTTTGGCCGCCTCTTGCTTGGCCGCTTTTTTCTGTGCCTTCTGTTGCCTCTTCTCCCGCGTCCGCTCTACTTCGCGTCGCTGTTTCTCGAGCGCAATGGGTGATGTGTTTGCTGGAGCCGAAGCGGCCACCGATCTCTCGCGATCGAGCTCCGACGCGTGCTCGTCGTCGCCGTCACCCTCGTAGTCAAATATGTCGTCCGCGTGACCCTTCTTTGGCCGTCCGTCAGACGCCTCACTGCGAGCGAGAGATCGAGGTGAAGCGGGCGCTCGCACGCTGATGCTTCTCTTCTTGGAAAAGGGGCTGTCTAGCCCTCGGTCCATGAAGTTCTTGATATCAGCGCTGTTTTTCCGAATGTGATAGCTCTTCTTGCGAATGCGACTGTGTGGTGTTGTGTGGTGCCGGTGGAGAGCATAGCGGGTGGTCAGAACACGATCGCCCAGGCACAGCACACTCGGCTTTTCGAAGAACAACGCCAATTGTGGCTGAAAAATAAAAACGAAAAACGAAAACGAAATGAAACAGAAAAAGAAGAGGAGGGGAATCGAACTTCTCGATCGAGGAGAGGGACGTAGTGAGAGACGTGGCCTGCTGCGCAGCGTCGGTGAGAGCACGCAGCCACGCGTGGAAGTCGTCTCGTGACTCGGCGTAGATGAAAAACGTCGGCAGTCCTGCGGCCAAGTGTGAGGTGGCCCGAGGGCAGGTCGGCAACCGAACCGACGGGCAACAAAGGTTGTGCGTACCCTTGAAGGCTTCTGGTCGTATCTCCAGACAATAGTTGATTTCCCGCTCGGGGGCCTCTCGCACGACGCTCCCTCGCAACGGCACGATCCCGACAGGTTCATTTGACTGGTTACACCAAACAAACGGGGCGAGAGCCGTTGTGAGAGGGCATGATGGAACGGGATGCGAGAGGTCGTCAAGACACGCCATGCGCATAAAGGTAAGTGTGTTTATGTTTATGTACGTACCTCCTTTTCTCGCATGTAGTAGAGCAGATGGTCGCAGAGAACAAACCAACGCTGGAGTGAAGCGTCCGGATAATACGGTGAGTCATCTTCCAATGCCACACGAGAGATGACGAACCACAAAAAAGGGAACCGCATTCACATTACCTTTCTCCAGCTCCTCACCACGTGACCCTCCTTCCACAAGAAGCCCGACTTGTCCGGATTAGAGAAGGAGAACTGCCCAGGCTGTGAAAAAGGACACACAACCGATCAGAAGGGGCGTGACGAAGGCCAAGTTAAGAAAAACGTGACTCAACCAAAACTGGAACGTTAGCGAGAAAAGGACCGGCTAAGAGATAACAGCGTACGTTGATTTCCGGATCTAGCCAGCGCTTGAGGATGTTGCTCCTCGCTACGGCATCGACCTTGAGCAGCTCCGAGAGGTACTTGTCCAGCAGGCCCTTGCGCTCGGAGATGACCTTGGGGCTGGTGGATGAGTTGCGGAAGAAGTTGTGGTGCTTGCCCGGCAGGCTGGGCAGTCGATCCCTCTCGTTGTGCAGTTTCTCTCGTAACTGCACACATATGCACGCACAGCCAGCGAGGAAGGCACGAGTCAGCCAAGCGTCACCAAGTCACACAACACCATTATGGCGTCTCCCCATGACCCACACAGATGCCGCCGACTGGATGTTATCGGGGTAGATATCACTATTACGCGATGGCAGTTCCGTAGGTTGTTGAGGTGTGCATGCAGCACATTAATACCCCCCGACAATGCCCAAAACACCATCACCACCACAACCACACAGGGGTACGCGCAACGGCGCAATAACAGAACTCGAGCACAGACGGCAAGTACATGACAGACGTATGAGCACAGTTGCCGGCAACGGGGCAGGGGTGGGCACCTTGGCGTCGAGCTCGTAGAACTGATTGTAGCGTCTGAACACCTTCCATTGCTTGCGCCCATCTCGCACGGCGATTAAGTAGGCCTGGGGCGGGGGAGGAGCAAATCGGTTTGAGAGATGGCAACGGTTGGGTTGGGTTTTGCAAATTGGGGGAATTCTTGGGATTTCCTCGATCCCAGGACAACCCTGCAGAGGCCCAGGCAAGATGAGAGGGAGGGAAGGAAGGTCACGTACGGCAAATGGTGTGAATGACGAATCGAGCCTGATCTCGTAACCGGTGACAGCCAGCTGCAGCAATTTCTTCGATGCGGATTGTTGTGGCAACTGTTGGAGCAGCGTAGACAGCCGTTTGGGTGGCGATTTGCTTTCCATGATTCTCTTGGTTGAGAGGGGTTGTCGTCTATATCGCTTTCCCCTCAATCAACAACAAGGGGGTCCCAAGGATCCGCAGTTTCCCCGAATGAAGCCTGCTTCCTTCTGCCTCGGGATAGGGAGTTCGATCGGGGAAAGGGCTTGCAGGGGGACCCGGCACTTTTCCTCCACCTCTTCCCTAGCCAAGTTAACTTCTTCTGTGTCTCTCTACACGAGATGATCGTTTTCGCCTCTCTTCGTCGTCTTCCTTTTCTTCGTTTGCCTGCGGCCGCGCCGGCGAGTTTCCACGTCAGCAGATGCCACGGAGATTTTGAAGTTATTGGGCCCACGTTTTCGGTTTTTTTTTTTTAGAATATATTTTGAGCACACACGGTGTGGGCAGGACGCAGACAAATGGTACAAGATGCTCGGCGGCCGCAACGTGACGGGTGAAGTGTGTGGATCAAAATAGAAGTACAAGGCACACACACATAATTTATAGTTCCGCTTAGTTCCTGACTCCCTGCAGGAGGACAAGAGAGAGGGGGAGACCACATCAGTACTTTGAAGCAAGCGGGAGCAAGGAGAGCATGCGTCGAGCTGAGGCGGACATAGACGGAATGGAGAGGGAGCGTGGTACCCTCGAGGCAGCGGCCTTACCGCCAGCATCACCACCAGACTTGTAGTTCTGGATCTTCGTCCAGTCGATCTTGGTACGGGTGATCGGGAGCACTCTCCTCAGAGCCTTGAAGGTGGTGTCGCCCATGGTGTTGTAGCTCGTCTCCAGAGACTTGTGGAAGGTGGACTCAGCCTTGTCGATGGCCTTGACGACGGCATCAGCCAGACCGCGGGCATCCTATGCGAACAAGCGAAAAAACGCATGAGCACGACTCGAAAGACTCAACGTAATAGGCAGGGGGACGGGAAATGAACTTACGGAGCCAGTGGCGCTGATCTTGACAGGGGTCTCAGTGTTGAGCTGAACGTTACCGTCTTCGTAGTAGTGGACGTTGACCTTCAGCACGCCAGAGATGTCCACGTTGCCACCGCTCGGCGAGAACTTGCAAGTCCACACGGCCCTCCAGCGACCGTTCCTTTACAGCATAAATAAAATAATTACAGATCAGATGAGGAATGAAAAAGATTTGTGCGGGGGGGGGTTGAGCGCAAACGTACCAGAAGTTGTTGGGGTTGAACCTCGCAGAGGAAATGCAGACGGTGATGACGACAGAGCTGCCCTCCTTCTTGCCGTAGATGGTGGCGGTACCGTTCTGGTAGTGCTCGTTGGTGTACTCAGTGGCCTTGTCATCGAAAGCAGCCCTTTGTTACGACACGTGCGAATTAAAGCGCGATGTGAGCCTACCATTCACTCCAGGCTCGTGTGGCAAGTCTTTCTTTTGTACCTGAAGGCCTCAACGCTGTTGTCGAGCTCACCGCTGATGGGGCGAGAACCAGTGACCTCCTACACGATGTTGATCCCCCTCGTAAGATGGCGTAGATGGGGGGGGGGATCAAAACGACATTGTGAAGAGGGCTGCACGCACCTGGCGGATGTGGTCGAATTGGACGACCTGACGGCCGCGGGGGTCGAGGTACTCGCCGTTGCCAACCTCGCCGAACTTGGTGATGAGGAACTTGTGGGGATTGCCGGGGGACTGCACCTGAAGCATCTGATCGGTGTTGTACTCCCTGAACGTAGCGGGGGCCGAGTCGTTGAGGATCGACTCATCGGGCAGCAGGCCGCGAACGTCTGCAGCGCGCAATGTTAACATACGTAGTCGCGACAACATACAGCAGAACATATGATCACATCTACGCCACATGAAGAGATAGAATAGTGCAGCGCGACATTCACTACTTGAAAATGACAAAAAATGGGCAAGTGGATATTGGGGGGGGGGGATGTAGCCTTACCAGTCACAACCTCCATGAACTCGCCAGGAGGCGAGTTCAACAGGAAGTTGGTCACGATTTCCACAATCTCCTCCTGCGTGATGTCCGACATGTTTGCTGCTTTTGGCGAATGAAGAAGAGCCTAGAGATGTAAGAGATGGCCGCGTCTAAATGAAAAAGCGTCGCAGAGGGATTAGCTCGAACCTGCCTGAAGCCTTGTTGTCGCGCGCGTTTCGTCGGCGCACCGCCACCACAAGGGCCTATTTGGCTCTGGGCCAATCGATTTCGTTTCGGTCGACGACCACTCGCATCGCAGCTTTGATTTCCAAGTGGTGCAAGCGTGCGCGATTAGAGCACTAAGGGAAAATACCTAAATAAAAGAAATTGACTCTTGGGAGAGCTAGAGCTGACGTGTTAGAGATGTGGAGCACGGACCGAGCTTGCGCGGCACAGGTGCTGCTGTGCTGGGTAGCTATATGCACAATGCTGCTGCCAACCGTCAACGCTGCCAGGAACGACGAAGCGTACTTCCGTGGGCAGGACAACGCGATATCTATCATCGTGGCCACCCACAACAACGCCAGGTTTCCCACTCCACCGACCCACCCCGCCACTCCTCTGAGTGGCCACTGAGCAAGCAGTCTGTTGCACTGGTAGGTACATTACCTCGGCTCTCGAGAGTGTGGAGGAGAGCGTGGAGCTGTTCGTTCGAGAGCGGAAGGAGAAGGGTCTCAGCTTGGTCTCGGTCAGGGTCATCGTTGGTCAGACCCCTCGCCCGCCCCAGTAGTGCAATGCGGCCTCTTTCTCTCTCTCTCTCTCTGACGTTGTGAGCTGTGCGACTCACCCTAACACGGTACTTGACGTCACAGTGGACGACAACTCTGATGACGGCACTGCGCTCAAGGTGCACCGCTTCCTCAAGCATCGCAAGGCGATCGTGCAGACGGAAAAGCACGCCATCGAAACCAGCAAGTTCAGAGCTCTGTCCTATCACGGTTGCTACCACCATCTGCAATCATTACGCGTCTAGGAGCTCACGCGCATGTCCCCCTCTCATTCGCAGTGCCCTACCCAGCGTCAAGGTACTTTGGACACGAGCTCAAGTTTCTGGTGGTCGAGCTCCACACGGCATCCAAGAGGTACTAGCGCGGAGATGCCTCTTCTCGGTGTTGCCACTCTCGGCGCTGTGTCTCTCTTCCTCTTCTTCTGTTCGCCCGTCGCTGCAGTGTGGTCGCTGATTGGCCTCTTGCTCATCCAGACTTGGGCCTGGAACGCTGTTCAACCTCGGGGTGAGCTACTCCCTTGGTGAGATGCTGTTTTTCATGGACAGCAGAGGTACCACCACACCTTGCCTCTGCGTCCACTGGACCCTTGTACCGATCAAAGGCATCTAACCACTAGAGGCCCTCCAACCAGCGATGTACTCCAGCAGACACGTCCGCGACTGTTACAACACCTTAGTGAACTCCACCAACGCCTATGCCAGGACCGGCATCTCTTACAGCCAGTCCGAGGATGAGGCGTTCGCCAAGGGCGCCGAACAAGTCGAGCGCGCAGGGGGCAAGCCCGCACTGACCCGCCAGGAGCGCGACGCGAACCTGGCCACCGAGAGCATGCTCTGGCCCAACAACATCTGCGTCTGGCGCAAGGTCCACCTGTTCGTGGAGGTACACAACGCACACTATAGCGACAGGAGATGGTTCGGTGTGTCTGATAACTCCAATCAATTAATGCCTCTACAGGGATTCCCTGAGGCCAGCCTGTGGGATGACGACTTGGCAGCGTTGGGACAGGCGTACGTCAGGAGCCTCGGCGTTGGTACACACCAACCTGTTGGGGATCTGAGGTCACGTTGTCTTCTGTACTGTAATGCGCTTTGCTGACCAGAGTCTTGGCTTCAAAGGGTTTCCCTGGTCCGTGGTTTCACACGCCACAATCGAGACTATCGGAGGAGCGCATGCAAAGGGTAAGTTGAGTTAAGAGCTCCAACCAGCGTGCTGCTAGCACACAGCCCCACTGATCACACCGCGCCTTTCAGTTACGAGCGTGACTCTCGAGTCTGATAAGGCTTTGCTTCGAGAGCGGATTGTATCTTCACACGTGGCTCACGTAAACTCGAAGCTTGCAGTCTACCACCAAGGTCAGTGACTCTCACTCAATCGCTTCTGATGGAAGAGTATCTGACTCGGGTGAGGGCGGAGCAGGTGGAGCACCTGAGGCCGTGCACATCAGGTGGCGGATACAGCATCAAGCGCTCCAGTCGCTGGGCCTGACGTTCTCCAACATCCACAGCCTTGACACTCGCCACTCCCGACTACGCGCCATGATGGCCCTCGGCCACATCTTCTTTGGCGCCGGAGACACTGTGGGTGCGTCCGCCGCCTACAATGTCACCCGCGAGTTGGTCTACCCCGGCAAGTACGTTGGGTCCCACCAGCTCGTTGCTTTTCTCTCGCCACGGCACACTCACGCCCTCGCTTCGTGTACCACAGCGTCCCAGGCCAGGGGAAAGTGGTGCGAACGAGCTGCGGACCGCAGTGGCCAAGCAGCCAGCGCATCACCATTGCTGAGGATCCTTCGTGATGCCAATCATGTGATGGCATAAAGATCTCGAACGCAAAGCAGACCGGTGTTCTTGCAGCCAGCAGTGCTGGAAGAGGACAGAGGCCCAGTAGGGATTGAGCATGACATGAATGTTGAGACAAGAAAAATTCCATGGTGCTGTACCTACGGCGACAAAAACAAGAGTTGGCGACACTGCATTGATGTACAAGAGGACTCATCAACGCTTCTATTCGCTCAAGCTTAACCCTTGAACTGGTCTTAGCCTATGTGAAGCGTCATCCACGACCACCGCACCTCAGACAACCAGGCTCTTCCTCTTGTTGCCATCCCCTTTCCGCCCGACAGACAACGCGAACCGGGGCAGACGGGAAAGAACAAGCGTTGGAAAGCTTCGCGGTCGGCAGAGGGAAAAAACTGCCTTTGGACTAAATTTGCTGCGTGTTTTGGTTTGTGAAATCTTGCCGACGCGCATTTGCCCTTGACAAGACAGCCGCGGCTGCTTCCTTCACCCCCCAGCACGATCATTCACTTGACTGCTAGCAATCATGGTAAGAACACATTCTTCGCTGCCCTTCCATTTCGGCCCTCCTCTCTGTGTGAAATAATCGCATTTTTCCAGCTTTTCTTTTACGGATCCAATCTCAATTCAATGCGCCCCCCCCCCCCAATGCGAGCGCAAACGCTGAACACATGTCGGCCCCTCTCTGCTGTACCACTTGCAGGCGTCGAAGAAGGGCGGTAAGGCTCAGCCAAAGGTGCCTCTCAACACTCTGCCCAGCGAGGAGGAGCAGAAGAAGGTCCTCGAGGAGGCCAAGGCGACTCTCAATCGCGAGGGCTTCTTCATGAAGCGCTGCCTGGTACCTTAGCCCCCTCCCATTATCATCGCGATGACGATCGATCTCTCGAATGTTTTGTTCACATTTTTTTTTTCTACACGCACGACAAATGTCCAGGATAACAAGAAGCTGATGGAGGCGCTCAAGCATGCCTCTACCATGATCTGCGAGTTGAGGACCTCGCTACTGTCGCCCAAGAACTACTACGAGCTATGTAAGCCTCCCCGCCCCCAAGCGCCAAACCCCTCGCGGCTATCGATCCTGAAATATTTTTTTTAATTTTTTTTTTGTGTTGCGCGGGCGCAGACATGCAGGCGTTCGATCAGCTGCGACACCTCGAGGCCTTCCTGAGCGAGGAGAGGCAGAGCGGCAAGAAGATGAGCGAGCTCTACGAGATCGTCCAATATGCTGGCAACATCCTTCCTCGCCTGTGCGTGCTCTCACTTCGCTTCCTCGCCCTCGCAGTGTTCAGTGCCCTTCTCTATGTCGCGTGAGTGTGCGCCCGAGGGCCTGACGCGTTCAGCACCAGAGGGAGCCTGATTCACTGACACGAGTGTGCGCTCCATCAACATAGGTATCTGCTGGTGACGGTGGGTTCTATCTACATCAGAACCAAGGAGGCTCCCGCCAAGGACGTGCTGCGGGATCTCGTGGAGATGTGCCGCGGCGTGCAGCACCCCACTCGCGGTCTCTTCCTCCGCACTTACCTCTCCGAAATGACCAAGGACAAGCTGCCCGACGTCGGCTCTGACTACGAAGGGTACTCTTTCCGCACGCACACGCACGCGCACGCGCACAACAGCTCAAGTTAGGTCTCTGTTTCTAACACGGATTTCCGCGTCTAGTGCTGGCGGTGACGTGACCGACTCCATCTCGTTCATCTTGCAAAACTTCACTGAGATGAACAAGCTGTGGGTGAGGATGCAGCACCAGGTACGCCGTGTTCTTTGTTCTCCTCCCGGTTATTACCCAGTCGTACGGAATCGTGTTCATTGGCGTTTGTGTGTTTGAAGGGTCCTGTGAGGGACAAGGCAAGGAGGGAGCAAGAGAGGCGTGAGCTGCGCCTGCTCGTCGGAAAGAACCTCGCTCGTCTCTCTCAGCTTGATGGCGTCGACGTGGCTATCTACAAGGAGGTACGGGCCCGTCGCCGCTGCTCTTGCTGCATCCCGCCTCTAACGCGGTGCTTTGTGACGCTTTCTTCATCAGACCGTGCTGCCTCGCATCACCGAGCAGGTGGTCAACTGCCGCGATCAAATCGCGCAGCAATACCTCATGGAGATCCTCATTCAGATCTTCCCCGATCACTTCCACCTTCAGACCCTTGGACCTTTCCTCGACGTATGTGCCCGACTCTTCCCTTCTAGTTGCTGCTGGTGCCGGCACCATCTTATGGCGCACAATTGCTTACACATACTTGACCTGTTCTGCACAATCTCAGACCTGCGCCAAGCTGCAGGCCACCGTGGACGTCAAGTCTATTGTGGTGAGCATGTTGGACAGACTTGCCAATTTTGCCGCTCAGGAGCCCACCAACTTCCCTCGGGAGATTGACGTCTTTAAGATCTTCTCCACTGCCATCACCAACATCATAGAGGTACTTCACAGTCCTTCCTCTCACAGACACCATCTCCGCCTTGTGGCTAGTATGACGTCTAAGTCTTGGTTTTTTTGATCAAACAGCAACGCCCCAAGATGACGGCTGAGGACATGCTCGCCCTCTACGTCTCGCTGCTCAACCTGTCGCTCAAGGTGTACCCCGACAAGCTGGAGTATGTCGACCAGGTCTTCAACAACACCACCTCGCTACTCGCCAAGCTCAAGGAGGACGGGTGCGCTCATACCGCCTTTCACGCCGGCACACTTCTCGTTGAACTCATTCATCCTTCCCACACATGGTGCTACAACCACAGCGTCGATTACTCGGGCAAGGAGTGCGTGAAGCACATTCAGAGCCTGCTCAACATTCCGCTCTCCGTCTATAACAACGTCCTTGTTCTCCTCAAGCTGGACAACTACACCTCCATCATCCCTCACCTCGGCTACGCCAATAGGTAGACTTTTCCGCCTTTCGCAACCCTCCTTCTCCTCTCACAGGTCTTTCTCTTCGTACACCAGGCGCAAGATCGCCCTGGAGATTCTGAACAACGTCATTACCAACGAGACTCGCATCCCGGAGGCCGAGGACGTGGCCAAGCTGTTCCTGGCCATTCAGCCTCTCCTCAAGGACGAAGATGATCAGACTGAGATCGATCCGGTTCGTGGCCCTTAAGTCAAAGTTCCGCGTCATTGAGTGACTCACGTGTATCGGACGCGTTTATAGGAGGACTTCGAGGAGGACCAGAACAAGGTGGCCTCGCTGATCCACCTCTTCGATAACGATAGCGCCGAGAAGCTCTTCCTGGTACTTACTGACGCGGTCTTATATCGTACACTCGCTACGAGACTACTCACACCGCTGGCGTGGGCTGCATATCTATTTAGACCTACGCTACGGCCCGCAAGGTCTTCGGTCAGGGCGGCATGAAGAGGATCAGATTCACCCTGCCTCCGCTCGTCTTCCGGTCCCTTCGCCTGGCGGCTGTGCTCCAGGCCAACTCCAGCAGCGACGACGAATGGAACAAGGTCGGCAAGCGCGTGTTCAAGTTTGCGCATGAGACAGTCACGGCTCTCTCGCGGACGGACTACAAGCAGTTGGCCATGCGCCTCTACCTCCAGTGTGCCGAGGCCGCCTCCAGGGCTGGCTTTGAAACTATCGCATACGAGTTCCTCACACAGGTAAAAACAGGCCCCTCTGCTCCTCACCTTCGTACCCTACGTCTCACCACCTGATCCCCAGGTCTACGAGATTTACGAGAGCGAGGTCGCTGAGTCGAAGGCCCAGTTCCGAGCCATGACCGAAATCATCGGTATTGTAGCTTTCGCTCACTGTCTCGCGGCTGACCGTCGCGCTGTGTTGGCTGCTTTTCTTGTTACTGAGTGGTGTGATGTCACACGTGCGGCCTGAACTCTGTGCAGGCACACTGCAGACGATGCGGGTATTCGGAGAGGAGAACTACGACGCTCTGTCTACCAAGACTGCCGTGCACTCAGCCAAATTGTTGAAGAAGCACGACCAGTGCCGCGCCGTCTACATGTGCTCGCACCTCTTCTGGAAACCTGATGCTGACGTACGACGCAACCTCACTCGATCATATTGAGCCCGAGCAATGGCCTAACCGGGTGTGCGCGAGCACGCGCGTGTGCAGGGTGAGGGCTTCAAGGAGGGTAAGCGCGTGCTGGAGTGCCTCCAAAAGTCGCTGCGCATCGCCGACGCCTGCATGGACTCCTCCATGAACGTGAAGCTCTTCGTCGAGATCCTGAACGAATATTTGTACTATTTCGAGGCCAAGAACGAAGCGGTACGCTGATGACTCTCTTTATGTCCGGACCATGCGTGCGTGTGGTCAGTGATCACTGACGCGCGTCTCTCTGCATGCTGCAGGTGGCCCCGAAGTACCTGACCGGTCTCATTGCGCTGATCAAGACCAACCTGGGCAACATGGAGGCCGGAGAGGCCGGTGCTGACGGCAACTCGGCGGAGAAGGCCGAGCAGGTCAACACCTTCTACAACAACACCCTCAGCCACATCAAGCTCAAGAAGAAGAACCCCAACGGCCCCGCTTACGGTGAGATCGACCTCTAGAGATCTCTCCTACTGTCCGACCCAGGCAGGGTCCCCCGCACCACAGTTTTCGAATCAAATCAAGCGCTTCCATCTCCCCTTCATGGTCGGCTCGTATCTCGCTCCATCTCCCACAGCGAGATGTGACACATTTAGCAGATGTAGGTGTTTACGATTTATTTGTTGATGCTCTCTCTCAGGCTGAGGCGTTTTGGACCTCCTCGACGATCTCGATGTCGTCTCGGCTCTTGTGGCTGGTGGTGGGGTCCTTGGGTCGCACGAGGTGGTGCTCGCCGCCCTCGGTGGGATAGTCGCCCACCCGCGTCGGCTGGCCGGGCGCCTCGGCACCGCGCTCGCCTCGCGGAGGAGCGGGCGTGGTGTGCAGGAGGGTCTCCCGCATGCGGGCGTTGCGCTCCTCGATCTCCTTCACGCGGCGGGCGGCCGCCAGCTCGGCCTCGATGTGCGCGTCGGTCACCGTCGTTCGCACGCTCGTCACAGGCGCGCTGCCGCTGTTCGCCTTCACGGCGTTGAGCAGCAAGACTCTTCGCAGTTGACTCGTTCTCTGCATGTTCGAGCGAGGGGGCAGGTGTGCGTGTGTTGTTTGGGTTGGTTATGGGCGTTGTGGGTACTGTACGGAAGTGTTGGTGTTGGGTGCGGAGTGACAGGTCTATGTTCTTGTCTGTCTGCAACCAGCAGAAGCCACCAAGAAAATTCCACCGAAAACAGGGCTCGAGCCCGCGTGCACGTTTTCTGCAC
>CDFA01025438.1:0-11944 GCA_000826305.1 Acanthamoeba healyi | reverse complement strand
CCGAAAAGCGTTTGTCGAATGCGTGTAGAGTCTACTAGACATGCCGAGAGAGGCCTCTTGGCCAGACATACTAGCTCGATGGGCGAGGCCACGCGATGGCGATGGACCGGCTGGTGGCACATGCTTGATCAGCACAAAAGGCTGTGTGAGAAAGCAGCCGGCAACAGCCGAAAGCAAACTCTAAGCAGGCTCCTTGAAGAGGGGAGGAAGGCAGAAGCAGCTGTGATGGGACTAAGGTAATATGATGGCAGTGATGATAGATGGAGAATAGGAGGATGGAGGGAGGAAGGGAGGAAGCGACCACTTAGGCCTTGGTCTTCTTCTCCTCCTTCTTGGCCTTCTTCTTCTCGCCGTCCTTGGGTTTGCTGGACTCCTTCTTGGTCTTCTTCTTCTCGCCGTCCTTGGCCTTGGCGTCGTCGGTCTTCTTCTTTCCATCGGTCTTCTCTGACTTCTTGGCCTTCTTCTTGTCCTCGCCGCTCTTTTCGTCCTCCGGCGCGGTCTCCTTGCCCTTAGTGTCCTTGGCGACAGCTTCGTCCTCCTCGGCCACCTCGCCGTGGAGGGCGACGCGACCGGCCTTGAGCTCCTTGGCGATGCTGGCGACGTGCTTGCCCTGGAACCTCGCGCAGGCCTTCTCGTTGGCGCTCACGGCGCGCGAGCCGTCGCTGCCGGCGATGAAGGTGGCGCCATAGGGCGAACCGCCGCTGACCTCGTTGATCTCCTTCTGCTCCTTGCACGAGTAGGGCAGGCCCACATACATGAAGCCGAGGTGGAGGAGGGGCGCGAGCATGCTCATGATGGTCGTCTCGTTACCGCCGTGCTGCGTGCCGGAGCCGGAGAAGCAGCTGGCAATCTTGCCCACGCAGGCGTTCTCGAACCAGAGACCACCGAGACCGTCGAAGAACATCTTCATCTGCGCGGTCATCGAGCCGAAGCGCGTGGGCGAACCAAACACGATGGCATCCGCCGACTTGATCACCTGCTTGCGAATTTCGGGGGTGATGGTGGGGATGTCCTTCATGGCATCCTTGGGCTGAGCAGCTCTGTTGAACATTTAAAGAACGAAATTGAGCACAAAAGAATCGAACCAAAGGAATTAAATTAATTGATGATAATTCATTTCACGCACGGTCAAAGGGGGGTGCAATTTGCTCGAAAATCAATTTTTAAAATGAATGCTAACACTGATAGAAGCAGAACCAATTGCGTAAGACACTGCAACAAGAGAAAATAGGGCGACGGCTAGAGCACGTACCCCATCTTGCCGATGACGTCGTCTGGAAGAAGCTCGGGCACTTGATACATCTCGACCTCGACGCCTTCGACCTCCTTGGCGCCTTCGGCGATGGCCTGCGCCAGCTGCCACGTGTGCGTGTACAGCGAGTAGAAGATCACCACTACCTTCGTCTTCATGCTTGCAAGCAATCACTTGTCCTGACAACACTCAATGATCAAGAGCCTCTCGTCGCCGTCGTTTCCAACGGCTGTCCAAGGCCTGGTGCGGGTTGTTTTTTGCCGGTTTTTGATTCTTGGCTGGCCTAGAGTGTGCTCTGATTTCTGGTTGGTCGTCATTTCGGGTTGCCGAGGTTACCGAGAATGAAATTACGCATGGAAAATATGTTTGTGCGCAGGTATGTACAAGAGCCGTAAGCATGTGGGGGTGTTGGCGGGAAGGGTTGGGCTTGCCCTTAGCCGTTGCTGGTTTCGGCCATCCAGTTGAAGCAGCTGTTGGAGTTGGTCTCCTCGAGCAAGGAGTCGAGGGAAACGTTGACGCTGCTGGTGATCGGCCTGGGCTCCAACGACGCCGCTGCCGCCGCCAACGAAAACGAGGACACGGGCGCCGACAGAGCAGACGACGTCGTGGGCAGCAATGGCATCGAGCCACCAAAGGACAGCTTCTTGCGCTTCTTGGTGCTGCTCGCCACCGCCAGCTGGCTAAAGAGGCTCTCGCCGTCCTCGCTGTCCTCTCGCCCCGGGCTGACCAGGTCGGACAAGCGTCGCTTGGTGCCGTTGATGCCGGTGCTCGGCGCTGGGCTGTCGAGAGGCCCCGGGAACGAGGAGAAGTCGAGCCGTCGGCGGATCGGGGAGGAATCTTCCTCCAGATGCGCCGACTTGAAGAACTTGGCGAAGCCGCTGTCCTCGTCGTGTGAGGTCGCGTCAAACTCCTTGTAGAACTCTCTGCACTCCTTCTCGTCGTTCTCCGCTCCCTGGAAGCCGTCCTGACTGGGCTCGTTGAAGAAGGAAAGGGAGAGGATATTGGGCGTGTCAGGGACCTTGAACTTGGAGGACAGGCCAGAGGGCGATGTGAAGGCGAAGTGGGAAGGCGACGTGGAGAGCAGCGATGCGACGCCTGCTGGAGACTTGCGGGTGGGCGTGATGGAAAAGAAGCGGGAGGGAGAGGTGGGAGATTGCGCGGAGAAGGAAGGAGAGCGCGGTCGTGGAATGATAGGAGAGAGCAGCGGAGCAGGAAGCGAAAGAAGCGATGTGGGTGCTTCGTTTCTCTCCACCTTAAGGAGACCCTGCTGCGATGACGTCGAAGAAGTGCTGTCTGATGGTCGCGCGTTGTTGTGGAGGGGTTGAGATGAGACGTTGTTGTTCTCCTTCTCCTCGAGCCAGCAGTAGAACAGTCGCAACACGCCGTCGCATGAAAGTAGCTGATAGATGCTTGCCGAGGAGATGTTGTCGTTCTCCACGCCCCAGCTGTGATGTTCTAGAGGCGGTACCGCCGGGTAGAGACGAATGGGTCCTGTCGCGACGGACACCTGCAAACACACATGGAACTTCACGTCAGCACTGTGCGTTCACCAGATCGCACGCGACATCATCTCGTTGCACCGAGGAGAACGTACTTGCGTGCCGTCTACGTCGACGGTCCATTTCTTCATCATGTGCTGGATGATGTACGAGATCGGCTTTTTCGAAGCGAAAGTGAGCTGAAGCAGCGGGTTGAAGCCGGCCTGAGTGATCTGGCGCGCTATCTCTTCTTCCTTGGGAAGCAGCTGGAGAGTCAGCCGTTTCGGTGCGCGAGTCTGCACAGCCGTAGGTGGGAGCGAGCAGGCCGGCGGCGACGTTGGGCTCGTGGTCGTAGTCGATGTCTTGTGTGACCGATCGGCGGCAATCATCCTCGCGAGAACTATGTCGAGCGCAGGAGTAGGCGTGTGTTTGGGCTCGGGTTCGGAATCGAACGGCTGCGGCGTTGGTGGTTGCTGGATGATCACTGGCGTGCTTACCGGGCATGCCAGCGGCGGAGGCTGGGCAATCTGCGGGGTAGCGCCGTTGACTCGTTCGATCTGGCCCTTGGGGAGCAGGGTCTTGTGCCGGCCTGCCTGAGAAGGCTCCGCCAGGGGAGGAGGGTACTTGCTGGGTACGACGGGCCGAAGCTCGAGAAACTCGAGCAATGCCGAAGCTAGCTTTGCTGCCTCGGGGCCGCCAGGCACGGGCGCGTTGGTCAGCTTGCCCTTGGGCTTGAAGAACTCGTACCAGAACAAGATGGACTCCCTGACCTCGTGTTTGTCCGACTTGTTCACCTGTCGCCCGAGTGGCTCGAGGAGCGCGTTCATCTTCTTGATAAGGCGATAGTAAAAGTGTCGAACCTGCCGTACGAGGTTGAAACGACAAGACGAGTAAGAAAAAGTGGGCTCAAGGAAGTGAGGGAGTGCTGCCGCTGCACCTGTTCATAGGTCTTGGACCTGATGTGATTGCTGAGCCGCTGAAAGTCCCGACCAAACGCCTTGACGCCCTCAAAGAACCGTTCGGCCTCCTCCTCGTTCCATCCCGTGTACGCTCTGGTTGGCTTCTTCTTGCGGCTTGGTTCTGGATTTCCGATCAGCAGTGGCAGAGGTGCATGAGCAAAGAGATTGCCAAAGAAAAAAAATGCTGTCAGGAAGACATATGGGGGGGGGGTGCAGTGCACGTACGCGAAGGCAGGTTCTCTGGTGACGGGCTGGGGGGCGGCATTAATAGAGTTACATTTCGCGCCTGCACCGCCTCGCGAATTCTCCCTTCTTCCACTTGCAGCTTCGAATGGATCATTATCTCAAACCGGCGGTTGCACACATACACTACACCACGCGCCACACAAAAGGCGTGCTCTCTCTCGTCTCCACCCCACGCGCAGAAAATCCAAAACAGTTCTCGTCGCCCTCTGCTCAACGTTTCCCTTCTTCTTTGGCGCCCTTTTTGGCAAACGGTGCCTGGAAAATTTATAGATCACCCACGTCACGCCTCGCTGGCGACGCAGTCAATGACGTCAGCAACCAAAGCCGAAATTTACTCTGTGGTTGGTGCTCGCCTTCAGGTAAACCAGCCCCCACAGCCCGTGTGCGAATTGGGGTTGATTCCTCTCCTCGGCAAACAAGAGAGAGAACGCGAGAGAGCGTGTGAATATATGGAGGGACCCCCTGCGCCTGCCCCGCCTCCGCCCCCTCCCTCCAAGTTCTCCACGAAGAACTTGGTCGCGAGGGCATCTTCGTCTTCGCAGGCCAGCACCGGCGCATCTTCCTCCACCTCGGCAGCAGAAGGAAAGACGCTCGGGGAGGCGCTGCGCGGCACTGGCCTCTCCTCATGGCGCGCCACCTCCTTCGCGGCCAAGTCTGACACCGGCTTCGTCGGGCTCGGCAACCAGGGTACTCTCCCTCCCGTCGCCCAAGTCATGCCAGACCGCACGTTATGCAGGCGCTCACCCGCGGGTCACTGCCGACACGCTTTCCAGGTGCGACGTGTTACATGAACAGTCTGCTGCAGACGCTGTTCATGACGTCTGAGTTTAGGTCGGCCCTCTTTGGCTGGCGCTACAACCCGAAGAAGGACGGCGACGAGCGGCTCTGCATACCGCTGCAGCTGCAGCGACTATTTGCACGGCTGTGCCTCAGCGTGTGCCCGCACATTGAGACCAAGAACGTGACCGACAGTTTCGGTTGGGACGGCGACCAGGTCTTCCAACAGCAGGACGTACAGGAGCTGATTCGAGTGCTGCTCGATGCCATCGACAAAACCTTCTGCGCCAATGACCTCGACAATCCCATCACGTACGCCGCTACCATCCTTAGCATCGTGTCGCGCGTCGTGCAAGCAACTCACACCCACCCTGATCTTGTCGATGATGCAAAAGGCCCTTGTATCGCGGTCTCCTGCACGACTACCTCCGATGCACTCAATGCAACTACTCTCGGATACGATCGGACGCCTTCATGGACATTCCTCTGGTGATCCGCGGCGTGTCGTCCTTGGAAGAAGCCCTCGACCTGTGCGAACGCCGCCACTACTCAGGTGTTTTGCCCGACCTGACCACAGACTGATTGGTGGCGTGTGCAGGTACATGACGCCCGAGGTGCTGGACAAGAGCAATCAATGGCATTGCGAGCAGTGCGAGAAGCGCGTGGACGCACTCAAGGGCCTCAAACTCAAGGAGCTGCCGCCCATCATCACCTTGCAGCTGAAGCGCTTTGACTACAACTACTCCACAATGACGCGGATCAAGCTGAACAACCGGGTCTCCTTCCCCTTCTACCTCGACATGGGCAAGTACCACAAATCGGACATCGACAGCCAACACACGCCCATTCCAACCAAGAGGACACCGCCGAGCGACAACGAAGAGATGGCCCCGATTGTGGAGGTGCGCGTTCTTGAAACGGCTCTATCCATCACTAGTGAGCCTTATGTGGATGACTGAAACTCGGCCCGTCCTCCAGGAGGTCGACCAGGAATGGGCGTGTGCGCTATGCACCTACTATAACATCCCGCAGCTCAAGCGATGCGAAATGTGTTCCACACCGCGGCCTCAGCTCAGCGGCGGAGACGAGCCTCAGCGACAACAAGACATTAGCAACTCGGCCACCTCTGCTCCGGCACCACCTCCTGCACCCGGTAGCAGCGAGGACTCAGAGAAGCCTGATGGAAAAGACAAAGTCGGTAGGTGCAACCGCTTCGTGGAGTTGCCTGTGTACAGTTGTGCGATGTAAATGATGTGTCCTGATCTTGGCGCCTTCTTCTCTCTGCAGCAGAGGAAGCAGCGGTAGCAGAACCGCCCTATCAACTGGAGGAAGTGCCACACGTCGGCGAGAACGATCACATTTACCAGCTGTTCTCTGTAATGATCCATTCAGGTACCGTTTCCATTACTCTCTCCTTTGACCTCGCTCATCGTTTACTATGTAATCCACAGGCGGTGCTATGGGCGGCCACTACTATGGTACGCTCCTCCTGCTCGCTCTCTCGTTTCTACTTGAAAGAGGGAGTGCTGCTCACCGCTTTTAATTCACAGCCTACATCAAGTCGCAAAAGACTGGCCGGTGGTACAGCTTCAACGACATGCACGTGACACACATTACCGAGGAAGACGTGCGCCGCATGTTTGGTGACGAGGAAAAGAGGATGACCGCCGCCAACGCCTACCTCCTCATGTATCGCAAGATGGAGCCCACTGCTGGTGGCGCTACGCCTGCCCAAGCGGAGGAGGGCGTGCACGAGCTGGACGGTGTCCTGGATGAGATCCCCGAGGACGTGCGGAGAGAAGTGGAAGAGGAGAACAGGCGATATGACGAAGAGCGAGCCGAACACCAGCGCAAGCTCGACACGCTCGACCTGCGCATTTTCTACGGCAACACGCCCACCATGATCCACATCCTCAAACAGAAGACACTGCGCGATGCCACGGTACGTTGCTGCTTCTGCCTCCACCGCTTTCCCGTGTGTACCAACCCACACTTTGGCTTTATGCCTGCGCAGGAACTGGCCTATCGTGAGGTCAAGGTAAACGAGAGCATTCCCTTGTCCAGTGTGCGTCTGCGCAGTTACAACGCCACCACCGGCACGGTTGGGCTCCCGTTCACCGGCAACGAAGACAAGAGCTTGCCTGAGCTTGGTACGACAGATGCTCTCCGTATCTTCACACATGCGAGAGCAAGAGGACAGAGGTTGATGAACGCGTGGTTTCAATTACAGGCATATTTAGCCAGAGAAGCCTTATGCTGGAGACCAAGAACTCGAATGAGGAGTGGCCGGCCGAGGAGACCGAGGGCCTCACGCTCAAGGTGATCAAACTGAACGAGGAGACGCTGGAACTAGAGCCCGCACTCACCGTCTCCCTCGCTGATGCCAACACTGCAACACTGGGCCAGCTCAAGGCCGCACTAGTGGAAAAGGTTCCACCAACAGTCTTGCATGGTCCTGCATGCGGGTACTAACGTCTTTTGTCATCCGTGCGTAGGCTGGTATCAGCGTCGATGCGCAGCGGCTCCTGCGAGTGTGCAACTCGGACGTGGAGTTTGTCGAGGGCAGTGAAGAGAAAACTCTTGTCAGAGACTGCAGGATAAGCGATGGCTCTCTACTCTACGTAGAAGCATTGAGGGTCAGCTACGCCACCGGTTCTCGTCAGGGAGCGTACAACAATCCGGGTTTGAAACTCACGCCTCTATGGTTCGTTTGTGAACAGGCCGACGGTGTGAGCTTGCTGAAGCAGAGGTTCGAAGCAGAGCAGAACACAATCGAGGTCAACTTCAACAACCCCAACACCGACGAAACAGACATCATGATCGCCATTGATCAGAGGGAGACCATCGGGACGCTAAAGAAGCGCATTGGTAAACACCTCGCCTTTCCAGAGTGCATGCACAGCAGAGTGGACTAAATGGCGAGTTTTATCAACTGCCAGGCGCGATCGTGGGACTTGCCAACCACGAGTTCAGGCTGCGCCGAAAGCTGCTCAACAAGGAGTACAAGGACGAGGACGATACCCTCCAACAGTGCTTCCTCTTCAACGGCAGTGCCTTGCTTGTCGAAAAGGTTTATTCCCCCTCCAGTGGAAACAACATGTGACACAAAGCACGTAGATGACAAGCAAGCGGTTCGCTCTTTATTTCACAGGGGCGATCGCTCAAGGCAGGCGAGATCCTCAGCAAAGTGTACATGTACAGTGCGGAGGAGGATGACCTAGCGTTCACGGTCGCCCTCGACGACATGATTGTGGCCGAGGGTGACCTCAGCACCAAGGTGAAGGCGCTCGCGCGGGAAAAGCTGGGCGACGACTTCCTGCCGTGGGACCGCGTGCGCGTGCGCGAGAAGATCGAGTGCCGTCTCGGCTCTGCGATGAAGCGCGGCAAGACACTCAAGCAAACCGTGAGTGCACTGCGCGATGGCGTAGAGCTGGCGCTGCAAGTCGTTGACGTACGTCCTCCACGTCCATCCCCTTGCTGTTCAACGATCTCACCTCGTCTTACCAAATCGGCTATACAGGAAAACGCCAAGGCGGAGCTCGATGAGGCGGAGATGGTGCTGGAGACGCGTCACTTCTGCCCGGCGACAATGGAGCTCAAGAGGGGCGAGGAGCTCGTGCTGCTCAAGGACTCCTCGGTCCTCGCACTCCGCACGGTCATCGGTACACCCTAGCTGCCACACACACACACACGACACCACCACCATGACGACAATCAAAGCTCACACGAACATGCGTGTGCACAGGGGGCAAGTACGACGTGCCGGTCCAGTTCGTGGCGGTGGCCAAGCCCTTCAAGCATCAGCTCGGCGTGGTGAGCTCGCTGCTGTCGCTCAACTGGGAGCTCTACGACGACGTGGTCATCGGCAAGAGCCCGCTCTACCTGCGCGACGGCGATCTCATGCTGTGGCGGGACCTTAGGGAAATACCCAAAGAGCTCGTCGTGGACGGCAGCGCGACGCAGGTACCATGCCTTCTCCACGTTGGTCTCGTGCGGTCTCTTATCAATAACGCTCGTTGTGTTTGCGTACGCCAGGTCTCAGGTAGCTGCAGCCGCCCCAGGGAGTCGGGCATCGTCATCCGAACGGTCCACGACCTGCCGCCAGCAGGCTGCGGCGTGGGCGACGCCAAAGAGGAGCTCCAGACGCCGGGAGAGGCGGGCGGGGACGTGCCCGCCCTGGAGCCAGCCCAGTGAGCGGTGTGGGCTGATGTTGTAAACACGCATGTTCTTGTTGTCATCTCTCCAGTCAACACTGCCACCACATGGCAAGAGGGACTCACAGAGCGCCCGCGCACGCCAGCACTTGGGAACGCAGGAAGGAGCCCCCACTACCACCGGTGCTGCCGAGCTCTGTCATGTCGACGACGAAGGCACAGACGTTGGTGGCTCTGCCGGGAGCGCGTTGCGGAACGGGCCCACCTGGAATGGACACGCCTCGGGTGTGCACTCGTGCGCCTTCACCTTCTCGTGCTTGTACGGGCAATGTCTGCGCCACGCCATATCTCGAGATGAGCAGCGAGAATGTTGTGGCGAGCAGAATGCAAGAGGGAATGATTAGTACCTGCACTTGGAGGCGCAGCACTTGCGCCGGGAGATCAGGTAGCGGGACGTGAAGACAGAGTAGCCCGTGCGTGGGTCTTCGTACGAATCGTCGCCATTTTCCAACGCCCGCAGATGGCATTCCTCGATTTCCTTCAGCGAGGACATCTCCGCAGTCGTTGCCAGCCCCCTCCTCACAAAGACGATGAGCTGAGTGTCGGCACCACCAAAGCGGCCAGGGCGAGCGACCCTGCCTAGCGGGAACAGGCGGACGCGATTCGTCTTGGACCGGATCGCAAATCGAGAGATTGCAAATCGTAGTCTTGAACCGATTTCTCGTCCGTTGGGCAGGCGCTTTCGGCAGCACCAAGCCGGGATTTTTCTGGAATTTTTGGGCGCGAACAACCAACTCAGAAACGATCGTTTTTTTGGCCAGGCATGCGCTTTCCCTGTATCGTTACGCATCCCCTCCACCACAGCACACGCACGCACCGCACAGGTTGCATACACACACACACACACATTGACAATGTCGACAAACACGTATGTTGTGGAGTACGCCAAGACCGGACGGGCGAGCTGCAAGAACAAGCCATGCAAGAACAAGAACATCCCCAAGGACGTCGTGCGCGTCGGCAAGGTCTCGCCTAACCCATTCTCCGAGGGAGACTTCAAGACCGAGTACGTGGCCTCTCCCCAAGTGCAATCCGTTCTCAGATCTGCGTGCAAATTGGCGATCGCGAGCGATCCCGGACGGCAGAAGATCTCACTGTGCCCCTTTCCGTGTACGTCAACGATACTAGTTGGTTCCACCTGCCGTGCATCTTTGATCAGTTGAGCCGGGCGCGGGCAGCCACCAAAAAGATCGAAGACACGGACGACCTCGAGGGCTTTGACGATCTCAAGAAGAAGGACCAGGAGCGCGTCAAGGCGCTGATCAACGGCGAGAGCGAGGACAGCGACGACAGCGACGACAGCGAAGAAGAGAAGAAGAAGACCAAGAAGAAGACGACAAAGAAGCCGGCCGCCAAACCCAAGAAGAAGGCTCCGGCCAAGAAGAGGAAGGCACCCACGTCCGACGAGGACGAGAGCGAAGAGGAGGAAGAGGAAAGCGAGGAGGAAGTGAAGCCCAAGAAGAAGGTGACGAAGAAGCCGGCCGCCAAGCCCAAGAAGGCTCCGGTCAAGAAGAGGAAGGCGCCCACTTCTGACGAGGACGAGAGCGAAGAGGAGGAAGAGGAGAGCGAGGAGGAAGTGAAACCCAAGCGCAGGGCAGCGGCCAGCAAGGCCAAGGCTCCTCCCGCCAAGCGGAGGAAGGCGCCCACCTCCGAAGATGAAGAGAGCGAGGAGGAGAAGCCCAAGCCCAAGCGTATCGCCAAGAGGAAGAACCGCTAAGCTGCCTCAGCACGTCTCTCTTTTTGTGGCCACCATGAAGCTGGTTTGTGCCGCAACATGTACACCTCCCAGGACGCACGATCAATGTACCCCAACCATTGAGTAGTTCTTCCTTTAGAGTCTTCAGGCTGGCTGACGTCAGCATTATCCTTTTTCTTATCATTATCCTTTTCTTCTCGTAGGTTTCCCTTTTCAAGGCCATCAGCGTAACCATGGTTGCACTGGAGTGTGGTGTGAGTGAGGACAAACGGAAGTGGGAAGAAGAGAAGAAGGAGAGAGCTGAACCAGCGATGGAGGTGGTCCACGCGGACGATGTCACGTCGGGCTATGTGATCCGGGCGCTGATGGGCAATGCGAACCCCAAGCTGGGCAAGGACATCTCGGCGGCCCTGGGCGAGAGCTTGTGCGACTGCGAAATCGCCAAGTTCGCGGATGGCGAGATCAACATGCAGATCAAGGAGAACATTCGTGGGGCGGACGTGTTCGTCATCCAGGGTACCTCGCCTCCCGTCAACGACAACCTCATGGAGCTCCTCCTTCTGCTCCAGACCATCAAGCTCTCCTCGGCCAAGCGAATCACCGCCGTCATCCCCTACTACGGCTACGCGCGCCAGGACCGTAAGACCCGTCCGCGTGTGCCCATCTCCGCCAGCGCCGTCGCTCAGCTCATCGAGGCCATGGGGGCCGATCGCGTGGTGACGGTGGACCTCCACTGCGGCCAGATCCAGGGCTTCTTCCACCACACGCCCGTGGACAACCTCTTTGCCGAGAGCGAGTTCATCGAGACGCTCAAGACCAAGTACCCGGAGCCCGCCGACGTGGTGATCGTCTCCCCGGACGCTGGAGGCGTGATGCGCGCTCGTCGAGTCGCAGATGACCTGCACGCCGAGAACGTAGCCACCATCCTCAAACGCCGCGGCAAGGCCAACGTGGTGGACTCGATGCAGATCGTCGGTTCGGTGGCGGGCAAGAAGTGCGTCATCGTCGACGACATCATCGACACGGCCGGCACCTTGTGCAAGGCGGCCGAGTTGCTCAAGGACAACGGCGCCACGGATATCATCGCCTGCGCCACGCACGGCGTCTTCTCCGACATCGCGATGGACCGCCTCAACGCGTCGTGCCTCACGGCCATCTACGTCACCGACTCCATCCCGCAGGAGCACAACCAGGAGCGCTGCAAGAAGCTCCACGTCCTCTCCATCGCTCCTCTCCTCGCCCGCGCCATCCGCCGTATCCACGAGGAGAAGTCGCTCTCCGTCCTCTTCCCCCACACCTGATTGACACCATCACACCCCTCA
>CDFA01025435.1:1722-15933 GCA_000826305.1 Acanthamoeba healyi | reverse complement strand
CGACGTACGGAAGAGTACGTGCTGTTCCACTACAACTACGAGCACGAACTAAAGGTACCACAGCGACGCTCTGTCGGCCCCTTGCTCAACATGCATGTCTTGTCTGCCCGATTGTGAGCTCGGCTCATTGCATCTGCGTGTTTGATCAGATCCCGAACGCGCTGGCCAAGAAGAGCCCTGAAGAGGCTCAGGCCGTGTTGAATGCCTCGAGGATTGCATGGAACTACGACCCGTTCGACTTTTACACGGCCCCACCGTGTGGCACTCCCGGTGGCGGCAACTGTCCGCGCGAGGCGTCCTGACCCAAACTCAAACACGCACGCTCATCACGCTGGCATCGTGTGCTTCCAACAGCGAGCTCTCGCCAGGGACACTGAGCAATCGATCATTGCGCGTTGGCTGTGCTCGCGCACACCAAGAAGATTGTCGCGACAGAGGTGGTGGAGGAACGTCACTGCCAGCTGTCTTGGTACGTGCCTCCGGTGACGATGTGGACGTGGGGAAAGTCCTTCACGGCTTGCACCACCGTGGCGCGGTGCAGCTTGTAGCACCCGTTGATGTTGATGCGCTTGAGGCCTTTCCGGACCATCGTCAAGGCCTGCAGGAAGCACTCGTCGCTGAGATCGCTCACGGCGGTCAGGTCGAGCTCCTCCACGTCGAGCTGCAGCTCCTTCTCGCCGCTGGGGAAGAGCGGCTGCGAGCCGAGGAGCGCGCCCACAGCTTTGATGCAACGCACGCGCTCGAGGCCGCCGAGGCTGGTGAGACCGACGCAGGTGCCGACGTTGACCTGGTCCATGTGCCGATCTCGCTCGACCAGGCGTCGGCCGAGAGCCTCGAGGCCGGCGTTGGTGAGCCCAGCCCCGGAGCCGATGAGGTTGAGTCGGCAGAGGTGAGCAAAGCCGTGCGTGATCTGGTTGAGCTCGGCGTCGGTGATGTCCCAGAAGGCCACGTTGAGGCTCTCAAGCAGCGGGCAAACGGCAGCAAGCCTCTCAAAGTAGGTGGCGTCCCTCTTCTGCTCGTGCTCGTAGTAGGAGGCGGCCATGTTGAGTTCCACCAGGTGCTCGAGCTGTGGTGGCGCTCCTGATGGCATCGAGTGGAAGGGCAGGAAGTTAAGGTCGTTGAGGTGCAGCCGAGCAAGCCGGGGGAACATGTCGTGCAGGTGGAGCGTGATCCGGTCGGTGAGTCGATGGCAGTTGGACACATCGAGCTCCACCAGCGCATCATAGGGTCCGCGCAGCCTTTGGTTGGCGTCTGTCGATTCTGTCAGGCGCTGCATGAGCGACCTCGCCAGTATCTGATCCTCGTCCGCGAGCGTCATCTTGCGCAAGCCTCCCTCCTTCTGCGTATCGGTTTCGTCGAGAGACTCGCTGACGAACCGGCCCTTGAGCGGAGCGTCGAGAGGCAGCAGGAACTCGTCGGTGAGAGCGCCGCAGGCGGTGAGGCTCAGGCGCTCGATGCGTGGTCCACGCAGGCAGCGGAGCAGGACCATGGTGAGTGTGCGCAGCGCACCCAGGCTGCAGGAATTGAGCTCTCGATAGGAGCCGGAGCTATAATCCTCCTCCCAGACGTTGTCGGCCAAGATGACCTCCAGTTCGCGAAGCGCGCAGTCGGGACGCGCGATCATGCGGAGGATGTGCCCATTGAGGGCTTGGTCGTTGTCAAAGACGTCCAGGGTGGCAGGAGTGATGACGAGCTGATCGAGACTGCGCGCGAACATGTCGTCCAACGCGCGAAAGCGCTTGCCCGCCTCTTCTTCGAAGCTTGTGTCTTCCGATTCCAGACGCTCGCGCTCAGTGGAGTCGCACTGGGCAAGGGCCTCCCAGACCTGGCCACCACCAATCGTCGTGTTGGTGTTAGTATTCGTGTGCGTGCGTGCGTGACAGCGCAAGCGTGCACCTTCTGCGCAAGATTGCAGGGCATCTGGATGGCGTTGAGTGGCGTGAGCTGCTCATATTTGGCCGTGCTGAGAGCCTTCAGGCAGTGCTCCAGCAGGTTCGACAGATGCGGAGGCTCGGGAGGCAGCGACTTGCCTCCTGCCACCGGGTCAGTGCGCCACTTGAGGACGCCCTGGTAGAAGCAACGGAAGTAGGGCAGCTCTCGGGCTTGCGCCAGGCTGTCGGCTGGGCGTTGCTGGCTGATGAGGTAGTTGAGGGCCTCATCGAACGACGTGTAGCCTGCATGCTTCACAATGTGTGAGGGCAGAAAGGTCCACACGTGTGGAGGAACCTAGCGCACGCACACGCACACACGCACACACGCACACGCACACGCACACGCACCGCACGCATGCACACAGTGGTGTGTGAGGAAACGATCGAACGGTCGCGTGATCCGTGAAGTTGGGCCGTGCAAGCAGTGACTACCTGGTTGGGCAGCTGCTCGTCCATTACGACAAGCTCCTCATATCGCCACCAACTTGATTGCAGATACCCCGTCCCCGGCTCCCACATGTAGTTGCCGTAGTTGTTCGCGAAGTACACCTTGCCTGCTCCCTCCAAAGGTCAGCACACACACGCATACGCACGCACGCACGCGCATGCGCACGCGCACCGCACGCACGCACACGCACGCACGCGCACGCGCGTGAGCACACGGGGTAGGCGTACGGTCTTCATCATGGTCTGCGTGGTTGGCCACAAACTGCTGCACCAGCCGACGGAGGGCGACCTCGTAGGCGTTGGACGGGGAGAAGAAGTCTTCCTGGCCCAGGAACACTTGGAGCACGTCCTGGCTCGTCGCCGAGAACCCACCCTCGCCCCAGTCCTCTTCGCCGTCCACGTCGCACTCGAGCATCGGGTCACGATGGCCCAGCGGCATAAACACCCTGCACTCTGGGCAGAACATGAACACCGATATACCCATTGGGTACCAGTTGTCGTCGTTGGCGCCTTCTTCTCTCTTTGTATCTAACTTGCAATGATGTCATTTTCTCATTTACCCAAAATTAAAAAGAAATCTGCATGTTACAAATATTTTAGCAAATTACGGGCCGGCAGCTGGTGCACTGAGGAATTTCTGGAACGCAACTGAGAAATGTGGAAATGATGGCTTGGGGAGCGTACAAAAGGGACAGAGGGTATGGAGGTTAGGAGACGACGAGCCAGCTGGACTGCCTTCAGCTCCAAGCTGATGTGCTCAAACAGGTTGTCGATGTTGGAGGTCAACTGCAGGTCAATGAAGCAAATGTTGTTGTTGCCCATGCTCACCAGCTTGAGCATGGCCTGCTTGCTGACGCTGCCAAGGTTGATGCCAGCCAGGATGATCTTGAGGTTGTGCAGCTTGTTGGCCTGCTGGAGCAGCACCTGTGTCTCCTGGAGGCTGAGGTGTGACTTGGTGTCCTCACTGTCCATGAGGACAATCATGTAGGTGACCACCAGCAGTGTTGACCAGCTTGCAGATCTGGAGGGCGGTGGTGACAGCCTGGGCAATCATGTTGTACAGGGCTGTGTTGCCACTGGGCTGCATCAACTTGAACTTGCTGATGTTGAGCTTCTTCTTGGTGTCACAGTCAATCACCTCATGTCATGAAATGTGATCATTGTCACTCAGCTGGCCCAGGCATTGGTTGACGCCCTGGTGGGCCTTGGTCCACAAGGAGCCCACCATCAACCTGCTGGCATCCACTGCAAAGCAGACATTTATGAGGTTGACTGACAGCTGAGGCTGGATGCCCACATGCTGCTCAAGCAACACTCAGCCAAGCAGTTCAGCCATGCTCATGCTCACACACTGGGCGCTGCTGGGCTTTTGGCATCCCTCCTTGCAGGCACAGCTGCCCTGGAGCCCTCTGCAATGCAAGCAGTGATCCATGCCTCCAGTGGTCATCAACAAGGCCACAGGGTGGCATTGGGCGTAGCCTGGCTTGGCGCAGCCTTGTTTGCATGTGCAGCTGCCAGCATGGCCCTTGCAGTGCAGGCAGTGTTGGCATAGGCAGCATGAGCTGCCCTTCTGGGGGCAAATGGCGCAGGCGCAAGTCCCCGCTCCGCCCTTGCAATGGCCACAGTGGCCACCATTGCTATTGCTACTGAAGAACCAGGACATGTTGTGTGTGTGTGTGTGTGTGTGTATGAGGAGAAGAGCAAGAAGAGTGAGGAGAAGTTGGTGTGGTGAGGGAATGAGGATGAACAAGGGGCCAAGTTGTGTGGCATCTTTATAATGTAGCCATGTGTTTTGGCCAAAGGTGATTCATTGCCATGTAAGGTGGTGGACAAGCATTTTGCTGCTTACCACATGGATAAAGTTCAGCCAAAATGTGTTTTTTCTGTAGAGTCACCCCATACCACCCAATTGCATAACACACACACCTAACCTAAAAAGGTTTTAGTGGCACAGCTGCAAAGTTGAGTGTTGCTTGCTACCGCTGCGTGATACGCCATGGGGACGGTTGTTTCTTGTAATGTTGGTTACCAAAAAGTGTACAAAAGGAGTTCCAAAACCGATTTTCGTTGTTCTGCTCGTAATATGGCTTGTCGACAAAAATGAAAGGCGCTAGAGGGGATTGAACCCTCGACCTTCGCTTTACGAGAGCGACGCGCTACCACTACGCCAAAGAGCCCTTCTTGTCCAACTTCGAAAACGGTTAAGTAGGCAAAGGCTTAGGTTTCACCTGCGGTGAGAGAGCCGGCGACTCATGGGTGGGTTGGGGCACACAAGGCGCCGGTCGGCCAAGCCGAGATGGCGCGCGGGTAGAGCATGGGGACATGTTGACGTAGAACGCCAGGTGAGCGGCCATCAGGACCGACGTGGCGACCAGCAAACAGTGCGAGCTTGTCGTGACTTTAGGCAAACTGGAATCCGTCCCGTGCGGCAGAGCGTGTTGAAGGACTCTGTGTTGAAGGACTAGAAGAAGAGTGAGACACCCAGGGCGCCTATTCTTGTTGGTTGGTTGGTTGGTTGGTTGGTTGGTTGGTTGGTTGGTTGGTTGGTTGGTTGGTTGGTTGGTTGGTTGGTTGGTTGGTTGGTTGGTTGGTTGGTTGGTTGGTTGGTTGGTTGGTTGGTTGGTTGGTTGGTTGGTTGGTTGGTTGGTTGGTTGGCCATGTTGAGCAGAGGCTGACAAAGCGCATGGAGGTGACAGTGGGTACCGCTTTGTGACACTGTCAGCGATGGCGTGAAGACAAACTCGGCAAGTTGACGAGCGCGATGCCAGCGCCGATGACTGCGAAGAAGATGAAGTTTTGGCCTTCTTGGCACACACGGTCTTAAAGACGCTCGTCCCCGGCTTCGTTTCCACCGCCGTCTGTAGTGACGTCCCGCCAAGTTGCTGGACTTGTCCAGGATCGTGATGTGTCGCCATCGTAGGAAGATCTACAGTTCGTCTGATAACGGAAGTCCAGCGAGGGCGCTAGAGAGTAAAAAGAGCCAGGTGTTGGTGAACGCATGATCGACAAAAGGCCAAGAAGAAGCACTGCTTACCTGTCGCCAGGCACCTAGGCAGAGGCGCTGATGGGAAGATTCCCTATGAGGTAGATGAAGGAGAGCCAGTTGTTGTGGAGCTTATAAGCTCAGCGACGAGCTCGTCTCATCGGGCACTCTCTATCGCCACTGCAGCTGGGATGGAAACCGACAAGCCATGGTGCGCATGCAACCTGATCTACCAACCAAGAATGAGCTGAGTCTCCACGCAAGAAACTGGAACCGGCAGCATCCGCACACACTAAACCAAACATACTGTTGTGAACCTCTGGCAACGTTGCAATCTACATGTGCCATCCGCCTCGGTTGGTCTTCTTGGGTCCGCGAAAGACGACCCCCTGTTCGTTGAGGTACGTCGCCAGGAAGTCCCTTACATGTACATTGGGGAGGAAGAGCCCCACCTCCAGCATTAGCATCGTCGCCGTCATATATGTTCGTCGAGAGTCTGCGTGAGTGGCGGGCGAATATCTTTGTAGGTACCTTCCACATCTGATGCCCTCCTCTTTGAGTCCGTTTTGCAGCTCCAGCAGATCGATCTCCTTGCGAAACGAGAACCAACGACGACGAGCAACATCAAGCGCGAGATGAGTTCTCTCACTCTCTCCCCGCTAGATCAGTTCGCAGACGATGGCTTGACGTGGTACCTTGTACTGAAGGACCTTGAGGTAGATGCGTTTGTTGGTCTTGATCCACGAGGTGACCTTGGACGCCAGCTCTTTCTCTTTTTCCTTCTTCTTCGGGTCGTCCTCCTTCTCGTGCGTGAACAGCCTCACCCCATTGAGGATAGATGGATTATCTTCGCGTGTGAGGTGCGGTGTGTGCGTGTGTTGCGTCGAGTGGTCATCAGCTCCATGCACACGACACATGAGGAAGCGATTGTGGATGTACACGCGCGGAGGTACCTACGGGGAGGGCTTTGTCGGGCTGGTGCTGCGCTTCCCAGATGGCGGTCAGCCTCTCCAGCATCCACTTCCTCGATCCTCCACGCACGCCATAGTCGCTCAACAAGCGCTGTCGCTGCACGTGTTAGCGCGCCACACTCACATACGTGTAACGCCAGCGGTGAGGAGGCGGTACCTTTAGCAGGGAATCGCTCATCATTTCGTAGGCGGGTCTGGGCGTGCTGTGACACTGCCGGGCGTGCCGGCTCAAGGTCGTTCGCGGGGTGCACGTGGGGGTCGAGAGACCTTGATCCGCCGCTTCCGCCTCCCTTTCGCTACCATCGCCATCGCCCTCTTCATCTTCTTCTTCATCCCTCTGCTGCCCTTCGCTGTCATCAGAGGCGCTCTTCCGCTTTCTTCCAGTGCCGCCAGACGTGGCCGCTTTCGTCTTTGGTTGTGTCCTCGTCTTGGTCTTTGTCTGTTTGGCTTTGGTGGTCTCCGCGGCCGTGGAAGCCAGCTGTTTCTTCTTCCGCTGCGCGTCGCCGGCGGCGGTGGCTCCCTTTGTTCCTCTGCGTCCATCGCGGCGAACTATGTCATCGACTTTCTCAACGTCGTCGTCAGCCGCGGTGTGGTTCTTCTTCCTCCTCCTCTTCTTGGGTTGGCGATCGTGCTCGTTGTCTGACGAGGACGACGATGAAGAAGATGAAGACGAAGATGACGAGGAGCGTGGTTGCGACAGCGAGCGAATGGGCGAACGCAGCAGCTCGTGTGGTGTGAGCCGAGAAGTCGCTGCTGGAGAAGTTGACACGCCCGGTATGGACGCAGCCCACGAGGATGGCTCTTCGTCGTCATCATCGTCGTCGTAGTCACCGGCGAGGTCTGGTACCAGAGGCGGCGGTAACGGTTGCGGAGGGGCACGACGCGCTGGCGCAGAGTCGGCATGGAGAGGCGAGAAGAGAAGAGGGGATCCCTGTGAGACCTGCAACTGGCGCACGCGCGTTGACGGTGACTGCTCCGGCGATGATTGCGGAGTAAGCGGCGGAAGTGGCGGCGGAGGCGGCGTGGGCGATGGCGGCAGTAAGAGGTCAAGAGCGATAGCGTCGTCTTCGCTCTCTTCTTCGCTGCTATCAGCCTGGGTTTTCTTCGGGTCACTGGCCCCGCCGGCCTTGGACGAAGGCAAGTTCGCACAGCCACTGCCATCACCGTCCTCGCTGTGCGGCTTGTCCTTGTCTGTCGCTCCCTTTGCCTTGCTCCGCGCCAGAACGCGGGCGCTCCACGGCGAGAGCCGGCCACTCGGAGGCCCCTGCTCCGCTGTGGTCGTTCGATACACGCTCAGATGTGTCTCGCACGCGGTGGTGTTTGCTGCGCGTCTGTCCGGGGATGCTGTGGCGTTGTGTCGTGTGAGCTGTGAGTTCAATGGTCCAGGGGGAGGCAACAACGAACCCAGCGGGAGGAGCGGAACATCAGGAATGTCGCTCCTAGTCATGAGGCGCCGAGTGGCCATCAGCAAGGTTGTCTGCATCGTCGAGGCAGATGAGAAGCTGAAGGGCGGCGATGGCCCAACGCCGAGGCCCTCTGGCGGAGTTGACGCTAGACTGAATCCACCTGCACGCAACGCTCGCGTTTAGGGCAAGTGACATATCCTCGAGGCTTTCTCGGGCCACACGTACCGTCTCCCTCGGACTCGCTCAGTGACGCATCCAAGTCACCTGTTCATGAACGCACCCCGTTAGCACAAAGACTGGAGCATGTTGCACGAAAGACACGTACCGCCGTGTCGGCTCGTCGTCTTCTTGGTGATGATGAACGACAAGGGGTCGCTCCTGTCGCGCTCTTCCTCGTGGGGAATCACAGTTACTCCGTTCTCCTCTTCCTCGTCCCGGGCTTGGCCGTCCCCAACGTCGACTTCCTCCTCCGGCTCGGGTGGTGAGGAGTGGATTTCGATCCGCGCGACCACATGGCCCTCGTGCGGGCGGTAGTGGTTGGAAACGATCCCAAGCGTATCGCTGTAGATGGCGTCGCCGTCGCCCATACCGTCGTCATAGGTGTCGAGGCCTATGAATGAGCAAGCCTCGTCCTCAACCACCGCAGGCTCAGTCGGACGCTCTTCCTCAACGTTCACATCGACTCTTTTCCCAGCAGACACGTCTTCGCTTTCGTTCTTTCCTCGTGAGCGCTCTTGTCCCCCTTCCGTTGCGCTCTCTCGTTGTGCCTTCTCGGTGGTGAGCGGAGACTTTGGTTTGGCTTGAGCGCTGACACCGGCACTGACGACACCTTGGTGCTGGTCCTCGGCATCGCGGCTTCGCTTGCTTACGTTGCCGCTTCGATCGCTGGCTTCTAGTTTTCCTGCACTGTGTTCGCTGGGGTCGCGCGTGCTGCTCGCTTTATGGCCACCATCTCTAGTAGCGCTTCGGCCGCCAGGTCCGCCACCAGCTCCCTCGCTACTATCGTCATCATCTCGCCGTTTTCGCTGCACGTCGTGCTGTGACTCGAAATCCAGGTCCTCGTCCTCGTCATCGTCCTCCTCGTCGTCTTTGTCGCTCGATTCACTTCTTTCCTTGCCGGTCGTTCTTTCCTCGCTCACTCTTCGCCGTTTTCGCTTCTCAGCCATCCCTTCAGCCTCCTCCGTTTCTCTGTCCTGGTCGACAGCTCTTGCCTCTGCTCGTCGCTTGACCGTTCTGCTCTTGTTGGGTGCTGATGCGACACGACCTATACTGTCGTGACGCTCGTCTCTGTCTCTGAGTTCCGGCTTGGCATCTCCTCTTCTTCGACGCTTGTGCGCTGCAGGATCAACAACGGGTGCCTTGCTCGTGCCGCGTTTCTTTGGTCGCATCGGCTGCGACACCAAACCATGCAGGAGTTAAGATCAGGTTCAAGATCCACGCCTCGCAGGTACGCAGTTGAAGCCGTAAGCTGGAAGCAAGAAAGCGAACCTTGAAGTCCTCATCGCTGTCCAGCTCGGCCGAGGATGCACTCCTGCGCACCACCAGCTGACTAGGCCCCAGCTCGGCAGTCGTTGCTTCACTCGCCCTCGATCGCTTGGTTGACAGACTCTTCCGTTGTTGTTGTACAGACGACCGAGACAGCCGCGTGGAGGTGACGCTAAGCGATGAAGAGGAGGAGGAAGTCGAATATCGGCTGCTCGTTGTCGCACAGGCGGTTGCGGGTGAGAACGGGGACGACAGGAGGAGCGCCGACGTCACCCCGTATTTGTCCTGCAAGCGTTGCAGCCGGGACTCCTTCTCAATCGTTATCCGACCGATCTGTCGAGACACAAGCAACGCATGAGTAAGTGCACGTTATGCAGAGGGGTGATGAGCAGTGCGGTACGTTACCTCGGCGAGATAAGCGTCTTTGATCTCCTGGATGCGCGCTTGCATCATTCTCTCTGCGTCCAAGCATGCTGCCTTATAGTCCTGCATAACATTCTCAGCCTGCGCCACGAACCGTTTCTTCCTCGCCTCTACCGATGTCTGTTCGTCCTCTTCGTCCTCGTCTTCTTCGCTCGAGAATCTAAGCTCGTCCTCGCTGTCCATCGGTTGTGCGTGGTCCTCGTACCGGCGCGGGTGACCCGATCGCTTGGTGGTCCTTTTCGGTGCCGTAATTGGGTCGCTCAGTTCGTCGTCCTCCTCACTAGAGTCGCTTCTGACCCGGCGGGCACTCTTTGCAGCAGGCGCTGGCGGCTGGCGCTTTAGCTTCAGCTGCTTCTTGGCTGCAGGCGGCCGTGTAACCTGCCGCTCCCCACTCGACTCCTGTCGGCGAATCGGCTTGGCTGGCGCATCACGCCTACCTCGCAGAGCCTCATGCTCCTTTCCACCGTTCTTGTTGGCTGTCCCGGTGGTCGTGGCCATTCGAGATGGAGGCTTGGAGTGCTGGGTCAAGACTTCGTCGTCGTCGCTGTCCTCTTCTTCAGAGCCGCTGTCTTGGTTTCCGTCGGACGCCGCTTTCTGTTGGCATGGCTGCTGTGTGGGCGGGAACTCCATGCTGGAATCGACACAGAATCCACCGCTGCCGTCATACTCACTCGCTTCTTGCTCCCCTTGCTCCGACTTGTTGACAGGCTCTGCTTTGTCTTCTTTGTCCTCAGCATCTTCCTGCTCGTTGTGGGCGATTGGCTGCGTGAGGTCGTCCGCGTCGTCGTTCTGAGCATCATCATTGTCGTCTTCGCTGCTCCGTCCTTGCGCCTGTCGGCCGTCGTGTGCGGAGAGGTTTCGACTTCCGGCTGAGTCCTCGGAGACCTTTGTGTCCTGACGCTTTTGCTTTCGTCTGTCCGCATCGAGCATGTCGGCCGTCACTTGAGGATGCGCCTTCGCCTGAAGGGGCCCAAACTTCATCAGGACAACTCGCGCTCGGGTCCAGCGCCTGTTGAGGATGTGCGTACCTTGTCGGCTAGGCGCTGCTGGTCCGATTGAGGGAGCACGTTGGTCTTGATGAAGACGGGATCGTAGGCTCCCGTCACGGACGATGACAAATTCTGTGATGGGAAACTAGCATCAGCTGGTGCGCGTGCGTCTATTGTCTGGTGCGGTCAGGTGACGCGTACCCAGAGAGAGGCGCGGCCTGGTGGTTGTGGCGACCGTCGCGCTAGTGAACTTTCGGCCAGTCGAGGTGTTGGTCTGAGTTCCTGGCTCGCGTCATCCGGGAAGAGATCCTGCCGGAGTGAGACACAAGAGATGGTCAGGATTGTCCTCGACAACGCATCTCGGACGGTAAGGAGGTACCTTAACCACTTCAGAGACAGCTTCTTGGTCCAGCTTGGGTTGATCTACGCTCAGCTTGAAGCCGGCAAGGTCCCTCGGGCTGCTCTCTGGTCGGGTCACAATTCAGCGGTGCGTTAGAGGTGTGGCAGCGGCCAGTGATGGGGCGACGGAGCGGGTACCAGGACTCGAGGCCACTGGCTCAGGAGGAATCACGGGAGCGAGCGAGTCAGAGAGGGCAACGGCCAACATCATCTCTTCGTCCTCTTTGTTCATGCCGGCCACCAGGTCGTCGTAGTTAAGCTTCTTGGCCTGTTGTGTAAGGTTAACATCTCGATATTGTGAGGGCTAACTGCAAAGGGAGGGGAAAGAGGGCGCTACCCTTGTCTTGCGGCCCTTGGGCGGTGCGGCAGGCGGTCGCTTGAACTGTGGGCCGGCGGAAAAGTCATCGTCGTCGTCCTGAGCAACTGAGACCGAGCCCACCTGTCTGGTGTTCAGCTCTGTGCCTTCCAGGGTGGACGACGAAGACGAAGTGACGACTGCTGGCGCAGTGACGGCTACTGTCGGCGCAGGCTGTTCCTGAGGCGGAGCAGGCACTACAGTCAAAGCATCCTTGGCGACGTCAGACCTCGTTGTAGTGCTAGAGCCGACAGCGGGCGCGTCGCTAGCGCCGCCCTGCTTGTAGCGCAGCTTGGCAATGGTGGCCAGGAAGTTGGCGTGGGAGACCGTGGTGAGTTCGCTTCCGAAGAACTTTGACCTGACCTCGCTTGCTGCGTCTGTCGCGTCCGACTCGATGTCTGTTGCTGCCGCCTTCTTCTTCCGCGTTCGCTTTGGCTTTGCAGCGGTGGATGCCGTGGCAGTCTTCTTCGTAGCGCCGCCTGATAGAGTGAGCCGACACGACAATGGTGGTGAGTTTGGGATGCGCGGGTGATTAAGAACGTGCGTGCGTACGCTTGGCCTTGGCAGCCTTTTTGAGAGAGGGCGCGGCCGCCGCGGGAACCATCTCGCTCCACTTCTTGGTGTTACGGAAGGACTCGACGTTGAGTTTGTGTTTCCTGGCGCACTTCTTCAGGTGGTCGATGCGCCCCTCCAACGCGCTGCTGCTCCGATCGCTGTGGCAGATGGGACAGCGATACCTGAAAGGAGGAGACGCACGGTCAAGATGCACGCATCGTGTAGCGTCACACTAAGCTGGTCACCTACCGAGCTCCTGTGATGGTCCCAAACTCCTCCTGCGCTGACTCGGCGTCTGTAGCGAAGGGACAGCGGTTAGTTACTAGCTGGGAACGATAAGAAAGGGAATGAGGGCGCTGTTACCTTGAGGGAGCTGCTGCGATATGTTGTCGGTAAACTTGTCGAGACAGCGCTCCATGTGCTGCTGTCTCTGTTGGGCATTCCACTTTGTCATGTCCTTGCCGCACAGCTCGCAGTGAAACTCCTCGACGAAATCTGCATTACGCCAGCGCAATCATCAGACGATGATGGTCTGGTGCGCGCCATGGTGCATAGAATGATACAACGTACCGGCATCTTCGGCAACAGTCTTGTGCTGGCGCGAGTCGAGGCAGCTGTTCACATGCGCCTCCCTGGCCTGTAAGTCCATGTGCTTGACCGACTTGCCGCACATGGGGCAGAGCGAGGACGAGTTCGGTGGCGGTGCGCGGGAACGGGAATCGCGATCGGTGTCTTCCTCATCTCCTCGCTTTGTGGTCGGCATCTGAGAGCCCGTGATCTCGTCTTCGCCATCAGCACTGTCGGACTTGGCGTCTTCCATCGGCTCCTCGTCAGGCGGTTCCGGCGCCTTCTCCTTGCCTTTGGCTCTTCGCTTACGCTGCTTCTGTGACGAGGTTTCGTCGCTTTCGGCCGTCGCCGCCGTCGACTCCGTGGCCGGCGGCTGCTTATCAATGCTGTCCTTCGACGCCTCAGCCTTCCTCGCTGCTTTGCGGTACCATCCTCGTTGCTCTTCGTCACCCGAATGCTCCTTCGCGCCATTGCCACCGCTGCTTTCCTCTGTTCTAATCTTCTCCTGTTCCCTGTCTCTCATTACGTGTGGTTGTGTGCATGGAATTGATTCTGCCTCGCCATCGTCGCCATCGGCAGCTAGTGGACAACGAGCACGCGATCGCGTGATTGTGAGCAATCGTCTCGCACACGCGCAAAGACAAACTCAACGCCACACACACGGTACCTGACGAAGAGGCTTCATCCGCGCTGTGCGGTCTGTCTTTCGCTGGCTTGACCTTCTTCCGGTGCGCATTCCGCCGCTTCGTCACGAGCGTCAGCATTGGATTGATCTCTGTCTCGCCGGTGTCGTCACCGTTACCAATCAGCTGAGAATCGTGCTGGGGCTCGCCACTCGCGCTGCCCACTCCGCCGCAATCGCCGTCTTCTTTGCTTCGCTTGCCGGCGGCCGTCTGCCGCTGCGACGTGTTCATTCTCTCGAGAAGCGGATCCTGGCTCGCGGCATCCTGCACTCTCGTGTCGCTTCTCTTCCCCGCCTCCTCCTCACCGCCACCGCCACCGCCGCCGCCGCCGCCGCCGCCGTCCGTCTCCGCTTCTCTTGTGGGCGTCTTCTCCACAACTGGAGTCTCTGCTTCTCCCAGTTCGATCGTGGTGGGAGTGCTGCTCGACGTGGCTTGCTTGTTGGCCTTGCGCTTGCCCAACCGAGGCTTCTTTGTCTGCTGAGGCGCACGCTCGCCCGTGCCCTCGTCCGAGTGGAGGGTCACCTGGTTGGCGCTGGGCAGGGCGGCAATGTCGAGCGGCGTGCCGAACAGCTGCTGGCTCCCTCCACCTCCTCCGGCACCACCTCCCGCGCCGTTCCTCCTCTCTCGACGCTTGGCCTCGCCGGAGCTCCTGCTCTTCTCCTTGCCGCTCGTTGGCTGCGAGCTGCTGTCCCCCCCCCCAAGTGCATCGCCAGACCCAGATATCATTTAAAGAGATGATGGTGAGTTCTCTCCGAGCCTGGCCAATTCCGTACCTCATAATTGGGATGGCTAACGTGAGCTTCCCTTGCGCCCGGGTGAGTAGATCTGGGGGCGCATATGCTTGCGTCCGCGATCTCTCTGCTCGATTGATTAAATTCTCTTGCCTCGCGACTCAAATTCCTCGAACGTTTTGAGATTTTGGTTTCCCGCCAAAAATGAACTGCTGACGTCATTGTAATTTTGTCGACTCTAATTCCGCGGTTGCAGGCCTTCGGGCGAAAACCCGAGAGCTTGCCG
>CDFA01025433.1:36322-57806 GCA_000826305.1 Acanthamoeba healyi | reverse complement strand
CCGAACATGCCTTGAGTTTGAATTCCTCTGGTGCCAACGACCAGACATGGAAAACAGCACCTCGGTCGAGGACGGATGGACCGAGGTTTGTTTTTGGGCGGGCGGACCGCGCCAACAAACTCGCTGGTGGCGCTTTGACGCGAAGATCTTGGCCATCTTGCTTCGGCCATCATTCGCGAAACACCAAACCTTCGAGATCAACAAGCAAGCCATGGTGCGTGTTCTATGATGGATTATCGTTTGCTTCCTCCTACACGGCGCGTTGGTAGTGCGGAACAGGGAGAGATCATGCAACTCATCCAGTGGTCGATTTCTATCTTTTGTAGGCCACCTCTGTACCGATTCTGCGTAGGGAAATCAACCCGCTGCGTGAGGGTGCCACCTCCGTTACGGCCCAATCCGACGTCCCCATCGTCCACCCCCTCCAGGCTCGTGAGCTCAACGTACGCTGCCAATCCTCCCCCCAAAGCCGCTGCTGCGATTGCAGCCGAGCTGTAACGCTGCGCGCGTGGGGCTTTTGGCGTGCAGTTCGCCAAGAACGAGGTGCAGTTCAAGAGGGTCGCCTTGCAGAACGTGTACGGCTCGCATCTGTCCATGAGGCTGCAGATGGAGGAGAGCATCCTTTCCAATTTCCAGCGACTCCCCACCCTCAAGAGCGAATTCGTGGGTCTGTCCACGAGCCTGGGTCTTGACGAGGAGATTGGCTTCAGCGACTTCCTCAGGGGTATGCACACCTCTCTGCTCTCTTGTCTTTGCCGTCATGTCTTGTGCGCTAAACGTGCTTCTATCTCTCCGTTCGCAACAGATCCCTCTGCCCCCGAGACTGCCATCGATCTGCACGAGGTGATGGAGCACCGTCTTGGTTTGTAAATGGCAACACACACACAGTACACAGTGCACTCTCCCTCTCTCTCATCTCCCTCTCTCTCATCTCTTCTCTTGTCTTCTCTTGTAGCTCCTCTGTTCCTTTTGTTCAAAGAGTCTGTCATCTCAACAAAGCTCCTTCCTCATGGATAACTGCTTGCAGCGCACATGCATGCACACCCCCTCACCTGCATGGCTTCATCCTCTTATGGTCCCTTTGTAGCTCTTGCTCTGAACGCCATCATCAGCGAGTTCCACGTCAACACGCTCGGCTTCCAGGACGCGAAGTTGCAGGGAAGGTTTGGCGGCGGCAGATGGCCACGCAGAGAGAAGACAAGACAAAGCAAGAGAGAGAGAGATAGACACGTGTATTCCCAAACCTCAAAGACATCTTGCTCACAACTCGTCAGCATCATGACGATCATCATGAGCTTGCCCAGGTCTGCTTGTTGAGGAGGTGATTCGTACGCTTGCCCGAGCCTCTAAACAGGTCGTTGGTGTGTAGCTGGCGCACCGCCTGTTCAAGCGGTGTGGCCGCCATCATCGAGCTGCTGCGTCGCTTCATGGGCGGCGGCGGGCCGTTGGAGCGCCTCACAAAGCACACCACTGCTGCGGTGATCAGTGCAGCCACAGCCAGCGCCACCGGTATGACCACGCCAACGGCAACGCCAATCGACGTGCCGGCGTCACTGCCCGAGGCCTGCATGACGCCTTCCGCCGGAGATGATGATAGCGCTGTTGGTGACGACGTGTGCGAGGCGCTGTCGCTCTCGAGGGCGACACCGAGGCGGTGGGCGATGATGAGCGAGGAGGAGAAACTGAGGTGGAGGCCGGCAATCGCAAGGGGGAGGAGGGCGCGGGCGAGTGCGAGGTGCTGGCCATGGGCGAGGTGCTGGCCGTGAGCGAGGTACTGGGCTGGGTGCTGACCGTGGCCGTGGGCGTAGGCAAGGTGCTGGTCGATTGCGTGCTGGCTATGGACGAGGTGCTGGCCGTGGATGTGGGCGAGGGCATGGGCGTGCGCGACACGCTGGCCGTTGGCGAGGTGCTGGCCGTGGATGTGGGCGAGGGTGTGGACGTGCGCGACATGCCGGCCGTGGATGAGGCGCTGGGAGTGGACGTGGGCGAGTAGGTGGACGTGGTCGAGGTGCTGGGGGTGGGCGAAGGCGTGGGCGTGGGCGTGGGCGAGGGAAAACAGCGTCCTTGAGGTGACGGGCATGCAGGTCGTGAGACGTACGCCGACAAGGGCACACCGGCCGAGAGCCGCACACCGTCCCACGACGTGAACGGTCCATCGCCCGGTTGGCTGAGGTCAAAGGCCCCACCAGGAACGGGACTTCCAGGGGCCTTTCAGGGTTGTCGTAGTGGAGGGCGGCATAACTCAAGCTCCGCGAGTAGAGGCGCATGTAGAACGAGTAGATGGTAGCGTTGAAGGCTGGCACCACGCGTTGGGCAATCCTGGAATTCATGTAGGTGGCCAGCAACTCGGGCAAAGGTGGCCCGTATCCGAACACGAAGCACGGCGAGGCACTGGGCGAAGGAGTCTGGGTCGGAGTGCGAGATGGCGTTGCAGTATTGGTAGGGGTCGGCGTGGGAGTCCTGGTGGGGGTCGGCGTCGTGGTCCTGGTAGGGGTCGGCGTCGTGGTCGGGGTGGGGGATGGCGTAGGGGTCCGGGTGGGCGTTTGCGAAGGGGTGCTGCTAGGCCTGGGCGGTGCGACGTACCCATTCAGCCCCACGAACGCGGACAAAGTATCGGATAGCCACTCGAGAGCTTGGCCATCGGCCACCATGGGATCGCTGTACCGTCGCCAGGCCGGCCACACCAACTGTCCGAAGCCACACAACCTGGCCTCTCGCCACGGTGGAGCTGGCACAAAAAATAAAAACATCCCATTAGCTGGTTTTTCAAACCACTCAAAATTATCTTAGAAAACTTGATGCTTAAACTTTTGCAAACACCATCCACAAAGACCATCACTGGTGCAAACAAGTCATTCATCTTGACATTTAAGTCATTTTAAACAATTCATTCACTTCAAGAGCAGAGTTTGACTCACCAAAGGGAGTCCCCCTTGCCATTGGCAGGAGGAAAAACCACAACCATGTGTTGACAATAATCTGGAAAAGGCCCCCCCCCTCACCATCATCCAAAATCAAAAACGCCTCCCTGTTCTTCCCCTCTTGCACGCTTCCTTTTCATCATCTACCCCCTCAAAATCTTTCTTGTTGGCCCAGCAAAAAAGATTCTAGAATGGCTTTAAAAAATTTGAAAAATGCTCCATTACTTTGCCAGTTTGTCCAAGCGAATTTTTGGCATATTTTTGCGCAGCACTGGGCGCCACAGAGGATACTGGTCCCTTACTGACTGTATCCAATAGAAACACATCCTAGAAAAGTTAACTTACTGAGCAGCCCTGCCCACAAGTGGCCAGGTGGCAAATAAGTGAAAGTCCAGGGCAAGTCAACAACAAACAACTATTTTTCCTCATAACCTGCAGACTGAGAGGTTGAATTTTACAGTCAAAATAAAAATATTTAAAAAATAAAGTTGATTTAGTCAGCAATTTCCTTCAAGGGTGGTAGGAATTTGGTACATGACCTCAGAAAAAAGCACACCATAACATTGAAATTTGCAGGATCCATGTGGGGGTGTCCCCTGTCCCACAGTTAAGATAATCACAGGATTACATGAAACCCCACATCAATGCACAAGGCCACTTCCATGGTTGGTCTGCCACGTTCTTTGTGGGCTTCCTGCCTGTGTAAGATTAATTATCTTGCAACATTCAGTACTGAATGCTCTCTCCCCCCCACAGAGATTTACATCATGCATTTTTTATTATTATTTATTTTCAAAAATTTATTGTCCACCAGATTACACCACATTCTGTGTCAGTCGTGCCTGGGTTCACCAGATCAACCCTCATTGGCAGGGTAACCCAACTGTGTTGTTCTGAGGTTCACCCCTTTCTTTCTTTCTTCAAAAGTGCTAAATTTCCCATCCATCCTGCTAAAATGGGTACCACCCCCATACAGGGCTCATTCACATTTAACTCCTTTACCACTTGGTCTCATCAGTGCCAGCAATGGCTGCTGGGCATGTACTGATTTATTGGTGCATACCACTACTGCCACCAGTCAGTTTTTTCCTCCTAGCACTAAACACTCACATGCCACCCCACAAGCACAGATGACCTGCATGAGTATATGCAGTACCTGGCGACAAAAAGCAAATGGGAACTGCCAGCTTGTGGCCCCCCTGACTGTGACATGCTTCCTGTTCCAGGCACAGGACCACATGAACTCAGTAAATGAGCTCTGGAAGTGGGTGGTGAATCCAAGCTGGCAGGCCTATCATGGTGGCTCTAGCAACAAGAAGGTGTGGTCAATGGGCTTCATCCATGGTGCAAGTGGCGGCGAACAGCAAGGTTGTCCAGTTGATGTCACTTCAACCTTGCTGTTTGTGTTTGAGCCTCCACACCCACTTTTGTTTCATTTGTGCCCCACACCTGTTTCACATTCTTGAGTGATGACAAAAAAGGAAATTACCCATACCTCTCAACACGCCTGCTTCAACATTACCTACAAAAACATTGAGAAAGCCAAAGAGCACCATCGCCCTCTCTGCCCCCACCTTCAAGTCTTTTGCCACCACCTTGGCTGCAGCAGTTACAGCCCTGTCTACCACATGGCCACCCTCAACCTTGATAACAATAATCAACGCCCACCATGGTCAACAGCTCTCCATCCACGAGAGGAGGCAGCTCTCACGTTCCTACGGAGGCACAACAAGAAGGCAACCGATGAAAAGATTGATCTATTGCATAGTGTGTTGGTAGAACACAACTTTACCCTCACTGGTAACTTCCAGTGCTCTCCTCAAGTGCAAGCCTATCTAGACAATTTGTAAGGCATGAGACGTTGTCCACAGAAGAATAAAACCGATGCTTAAGTTCTTGGGTACATCAGCCAAGCTGGCATCGGCCCCACAGCGATGGTCTCGCAGCACATACCCGCAGCAGCTGAGTCCGCAACACCACGCATCAGTCTTGACTTGCTTGTTGTGCATATGGACGCGCTCTGTGGCCGGACGCCCAAGTATGTTGAAGCTGCCCTGCTCATATATGCGTGAGCGGGTACATGATGATATGCGGGTGACCCTCTCTACACGCTCACTTCATTCTCAGAGAACCTCCTCTCTCACTCCGTAAGAACGCCTGCTACCGACGCCCACGTTGCTCGAGCGCCGCAGACTGCAGCACGTGTGGATGACACGTAGGTGTTGCTCAGATTCATGTTGGACAACATGATCAACATGGGCTCTCAGGTCAAGCCGGTTACAGATCAACATGTTACAGATCAACATGTTGATCTGTGTGATGCGACTTCTTGTGTGCAAGACACGCTCGTCCTCACCCAGGCAACACTCTGATCGAGTACTTTGATTCGTCTGCATCGGACTTTCGCGGATGGTCCGTGGGTACGTTCAGTTCTCGCCAAAAGCCGTGATGTTATGTGGCCTGCCGCACACATGTGGGGTGGCAAGTCTTGCATTGCCTTCCTGTTCCTTGCGCGTTACGATCTCACTCTCCACCGTGTTAAAGGATTCGCCTCGCTCTTCTTGCTGGTGCTGGCGCTTCCCTCTCACGTTCACGCAAAGAGGACGATAATTCTCGCTCTCTTTCATGTGCAGCTGGGGCTGCGAATGTCGCGGTGCTGGTGGCGAGTGTAAGTAAACACGAAACACTCCCACTGGTAGAAAAAAAAAGTAAATGTTCGGCGATAAAACCCCCATTGGCTTTCGCCTCCACGACAAGAAAGGCCTTTCTCTCGGGGTGCCCGACAGATAGTGGGCAGAAGTGGCAGAAGTGTGGGATAAAAAGCCCCGGTCTCCGTAAAGGACACTCTCACACACTCACAAACCCACTTATTCTCAACACCCAGCACACAATGGAAGCCGTCGATCACACCACCATGACCATCTCTGCCGGTTGCAAGCTCGCGACCAACCTTATCTCTGTGCTCGATGGCGACAAGAACGCTATTATCTCTCCGCTCGGCGTCCAGCTGGCACTGGCCCTCGTTCTGTCGGGCAGCGCGGCCGGCGAGACCGCAAACCAGCTCCTAACGGCCATGGGTTTTAGCTCCGAGCTGGAGAGGGAGCAAGTGCTCTCTGCCATGAAGGATCTAGTCGCTGTACGACCACTATCTCTCTTCTCGCTTTGGCGCGGTCCCTTTTAACTCCGGTCTCCATCGCTCTTCATAGGACATCAAGCACTCGGAGAAGGCGGCGTTGGAGCTGGAGAACAAGTTGTGGGTGGACACCAGGCTGCCGCTCGACCCCGCGTTCAAGGCGGGTCTCGCCGGCCTCGCTGCCAGGGCCTGGGCCGCCAACTGTGCCGCACTTGACCGGGAGCAGGAGGAGCTCAGCGCATTCCTGGCCAAGATCAATCGACCGCGCGAGCCCCCTCGGTATGACTCCGCTCCACGTCCAAGCCTGGTGTACCATTGTCACACGCTAACATGCAACACGACCCTCCTCTTTGACAGCGCGTTCACCGAGACCAACGGCTTGGCGGTGATCAACGGCACTTGGTTCCAGGGCGAGTGGGAGAACAAGTTTACCGTAGAGAACACCAAGGCCGCGCCATTCCACCAGCTCGGGAGCGATGACGTCTCCAAGGCGGAGGACGTCCAGATGATGTGCCACCCGTCCGCGTCGGTCGCGCACGGCACCTTTGAGCACCACTCGATGGTGAGCCTTCCCCACGAGAACTCCCTGCTGCGCCTGCTCGTCCTGCTGCCCCACGTCAACTCGGCCGATGGCCTTGCTGCGGTACGTACGCTTGGCTTGGGCGGGAGGGCCACTCCGAGAGCATGGTGTCTCACCGAGTGGACGCGCGACAGGTGAGGGCCTCGCTGATCGGACTGCCGGAGCAGTACAAGCAGCTCGCCAAGGATCGGCGCAAGTGGGTCGAACTGCAGCTGCCCAAGTTCCAGGTGTCCATCGAGCAGGAGCTCTCGCAGGTGCTCAAGTCGATCGGCGTCGCCGTGCCGTTCGCCCAGGAGAGCGCCGACTTCACCCGCATCACCGCGCAAGACCCGTCAGCCGACCCCGAGTACGCTCGCCTCTACGTTGCATTGGAACTCAACGCATGACTAACGTGGCCCCGCATCTATCTCTTAGGAGGTCGCTGCTGCACATGGGCAAGGTGGTACATAAGACGCGCCTCATGGTCGACGAAGCCGGCAGCAACATCTTTGTGCCGCCAGCTGCGGTAGCCTCGGGCGACACATTCAGCCTGCCTGCGGCCCTGCGCTTCGTTGTGGACAGGCCGTTCGTGTTTGTGCTCTACCACGCGCAGTTTCACTGCCCCGTCTTAGTGGGACAGGTTGTTCAGCCCACTACGCTGTAGGCAGCGCACACACGAGCAAGACTTTGTTCTTCGTTCTTCGCTCTTTGCATCGTTCTTCATTCTTCAGCTCCGAGCTGTGCGTAAAAGTACAGTTGTGCGTCGAGCAGGAGACTGACCTCAATCGTTTGGTCTTACATGCTGGCATCGTCGGCCATCTGGCTCTTACGTCTGAGGGTGGGCAGAGGGAGTTTGGTCACACAGCGCCGCGTCGGTGGTGCGCGTGGCGAAGAAGGACATCGTGCCCTTTCGCTCTGCACCGCGCTCGCCGAGGCTGCGCTTGGAAGCCGTGGCCCAGGCCGTTGCCGTCGGCGTCGGCGTGCCCTGTTGCTGTGGCGGTGGTGATGCGGCCGACCACGAAGAGGGCTTGGACTTTACAAACGCCGAGCGCGGCGTCTCTGGCTGCGCCTCGGTAATCGGCGAAGACGGCGTCGAAGACGCTTCCCTCCGCTCGCTGCCGAAAACAACGCACGGCTCGCTGGCGGCTGCATTCGCGGGCGCCACGCGCACGAAGTTGGTCGAGTTCGAACGCAGGAAGCTTCGTCGACTTCCGGCTGCCTGGGCGCCCAGCTTGAGTTCGGCTTCGCCCCACGAGCGGTTCTTCTCTCTGGCCTCGCTGGTCGCAACGGCGACTGGTGCGACGGAGCCTGCATCGCTCAGCGGCGCTTCCTCCTTGTCGCCGTGGTGTGCGGCACCGGCGCCGCTCCGGCCGGCCTTCTGCTCGACAAGGCGCTGCACCATCTTACCTAGTCCCTTGCGATCCTGTGGTCGAATGATCATCGACGATGACAGACGCGCCTTCGACATGCTGTCCACAACCGCAGAGTTCGATGGCGGTGATGCTGGCGACGCTGGTGTTGATGACGTTGACGACCCAAGGGGCGAACTCGGTCTGCCATTGGTGCCTTCAGTTCTCGCCGACGCCGCGGTGGGATGACTATCGCCTGACGTCGCGTGGAGGTTGATGAACGCTGACGCCGGCTCGGCGCTGCCCTCGGCCGCAGTCGCGCTCTCGATGTGCGTGGCGAGCATGTGCATCCAGTCGCGCTTCTCGTAGTCGTTTGCCGCGAATGCGACGATGCGCAGCTGATCGCGAGCGTGCTTTAGGCTGAACGCATGGCGCGCCACCTTGCCCGCCTCGTTGGTGCCGTCCTTGACGTCACTCAACACGGCCGCCGCCAACGGGATGCTGTGTAGGTACACGCTTCGCTCGGACTCCTTCTTGGCAGGCTGGGTGATGATGAGTAGGTCGGAGAAGAGGAAGAGGAGACGCTTAGCGAACTTCTCCCTGTTGACGGACATATGGAAGCGACCCTCTTGCACGAATGCTCGCCCTGCCACGCCACAGAGCGTAAGTAACGCGCACGCGGCGTGCCATGTGCATCGCGTGTGCGCCACGCACGCAACAGGACGCCGAACCCTTCTTGATGAGGTTGCTGCCGGCAGGGAGCGCGATGCGATTCTGGATCTCAATGAGGACCTGGAAGTTGTCTACGATGCGCTTCTTCTCGTTGGCCTTAGCGATCATCTTGCCGATCTCGGCCTGGGCCTGCTGTATGTTGTCGTAGTCGGGATCGCTCGCGTCCATGTACGATATGATCTCCTGTTTGTCCAAGCTTTCAGTGTCACTTGCCGTCGTCACACTCGCACGCGCACGCACCACCGCACACGCAAGAACTAACGTACACGAAAGAGGAGTGGGTATTTGGTGACGCGTTGGAAGGGCTTGATGAGGAAGCTGGCAATGTCGAGCCGTCGGCAGTCCTTGTGCCGTTTGGCCTCGTCGCAGAACTGGGCAAACTCGGAGCGCTCGCCCTCCTCCTTTCGCCGGAAGCGCTTGCTGAAGGCGAGCGAGCCGGTGGAGTTGCCGTCGTCCTTGTCCACGGCCGTGCCCAACGCCTTGTCCAGGCTCTCGGTCGCGAGCTGCTGGTGCGTGCACAGCTTCTCGTACTCGCGCAGCGACACCATCTGATCCACCACGACGAGTCAACAACGCATACAGCACACGCACACGCATCGCCGCACACGTGAATACAGCAACGTCCGCGCGCCGTAGAGTGCGTACGTGATCGAGGAAGATTCGCCCAACATGCGGTGCGCGCTTGGCTACGACGGCCTCCTTCCATGCGCTGTCGAGGGCCTGGTGGAGCGTCTTGCTGACGTGCAGGATCTCTTCGACGTTGCCAAAGATCAGACGCAGCTCCTGCTCGTCGAGTATCTTGACCTTCTGCTCGTCGTCGGCCATGTTGCGTTGAATGGGCGCCAGGAAGACCTGAGGCACGAACACACTTGCGTTATGATTCCGAAGTTCGTGCGCCGCGGCCTTCTTGACCAAGTTGTGATTACGTACTCGCACGAGGATCTCGAGGTCGTGAATGTACTCCTTCTCGGTGAGGACGAGCTCCTCGATAGCCAGATTGCGTCGGTACATCTTCTTCTCCTCCGGCGACATGTCCTTCATGTCCAACACCGACACACGGGCTGCTCACCGTACACATCACACGCACGCAACAGCCTGTGAGCTTGATGTGCATGAATCGGAAGTGAGGACTATGAGGGCGTGTACCGCGCAGAAGCCCGTAGAGCTCTTTGCCGGTGGGCCCTAGGTTGGCGGCGATCTGGAGCGGTGAGGGCACCTGTGGGGTGGGCTCGATGCGGGGGTCCATCCCCTTGTCGAGCAGCTTCTCCACGGTGAATTTCTTGTTGGCCATGATAGCATAGTGCAGTACGGTCTCCCCGAGACTGTAATCAAATCGCACATGTTGTGTGTACGCGCGTGCGTGAGTGCGTGCGGAGTTGGTGCTCATGCCGCACGATCACATCGTCGAAGAGCGTCGTACCCGTTGGTGATGGTAGGATCTGCGCCAGAGTCCATGAGGACCTGTGCGACCTCGTATCCATCATGCAGCGCGGCCAAGTGCAGGGGCGTGTCTCCATTCCTGGAAGCGCATACCAACGGTTCGGAGTTAGAGTGAACGGAGCGACGTCAAACCGATTGTGGGGAGGGAAGTCAACCTGTTGGGTTGGTTGACATCGACGCCGCCCTTGAGGAGGCACAGAACGGCGCCGCGGATCTGATCCACGGTGTTCCGGTCGTACTCGATGGCCTTGCGGCACACCAGGTAGTGCATCGGTCGCGTGCCATCCAAGTTGGCTGCCGACGGGTCGGCGCCGGAGGACACTGCCATCAATCGCACGCACATACACAGCAATGCCTGGTCAGTCGAGGAAAGAGGACGGTGGGGCGTGCGCCGCGAAGTTGCCTGTGCGTACGCAGAAGCCATATGAGGTCCTTGTGGGCGTTCTCCATACACGCATCTGTAGCATGATGTGTTGTCTCGTCAGCATCAAGCCGCCCTGCAAGCAAAGAGAGTGGCACCATGAAGAAGAGCTGCGTACAGTGCAGCGCGGTCCAGCCATTCGCATCGGCTTCCGTCACGTTGGCCCCAGCGGCGATCAGCGCCCGCACCACCTCCACGTTGGTCGCCTGGCCGCACGCCATGTGCAGCGGCGTTTGACCCTTGAGATCAAACACGTACTCACGATCTCAGCGAATGTCATCGCAGCGTAGATCGAGGATGGCGCTGCAGCGCAAGCGTACTGTGGGATCCTTCTCGTGGACCGACGCGGGCTCCTCGTCGAGCTTGCGGCGAATGTCAGCGAGCGAGGCACGTCGCTGTAGAAGCACGGGGAGCGGCGGCAGTGGCGGCAGTGGCGCGGCCTCCTCCTCGCCGTCCTCCGACGCGCTCGCAGCCGGCTGGCCGGCCTCGCTTCCCAGACGGCGATGCTGAACCTGCTTACCGATGGTGATCATCAGCACGCACACGCACACACGACACGACCAGAGCGGCGACGTACGCGGAGGTTGCGGAGGTTGCCCGAGGGCTGCTTGCGGATGGGGATCGACGTGGAGGAGGAAGAGGAGGAAGTGGCGGTGGTGTGGACCTTGGTGGCCGTCACGGCGACCTCGATGAGGGCCTTCTCCAGCTGGTCGTACCGCACGAGCAGTTCGTGCAGGCTCGCTGCCTCGTGCTCCAGCATGGCGCCCGACAGTGCCGCTGCAGCGGAGCCACCGCCGCCACCGCCTTGCGCTGAGGGAGAGGGGGAAGTCGACGTCTCCACCGGGTTGTCTGTTGGTGTTGGTGAAGAAGAGCGAGATGGGGCGATGGCAGGCGTAGAAGACGAAGAACTGACGGAGGGAGAGGGAGAGGGAGAGGAGAGATTTGATGTGGTGGAACTGTTGTTGGACGAGTTGGCGAGTGAGAGCTGGATGTGGAGGTGTTTGATTTGCTCGTCCTTGACGCGCATCAGCTCGGCCTGCACCCTCAGCTTCTCCTGGAGCAGCTCAACACGCAGGGCCAAGCCGGGCGGTGTGACATCGACGGAAGTAATCTCGGCAACATCTTCCGGGTTTGGCGTGGGTGTTGGTGATGTGACTGGACCAGCTGCAGCTGGAGCAGCGTCTTCTGCTGCCAGCATCATCCACGTCGTGTACGACAACTCCCTCCTTCTCTTCCTCTTCCAACGCCTGTACTTTAATTTATTATAAAACCGAGCTTCAATAATCGGTGCTAATTAATTTTCCTCCAATCAGCAGAGAATACATGGCCAGAGAACATACAGCAGACTTATCTACATCACCTCCTCCACAACCTTCCTCCACTGACACCTGTGGATACTGATGTCCCTTACTCAGTTTGCCTTGAGATGAAAGAGTGATATAGAAGTGAAGAGAGAGGTGAAGTGAAGGTACCCCAAAGTGTGGAGCTGCAGAAAGGCTAAGTAAGGACACCAAGTTTCACAAGAACAACTCTCAAGTATGTGAGGCATGTGGAATATTTCTCCATCATTTTCCGGTTGCGAATTCTTTCGTCCCTTTCGTTCAGCTGTGTCACAATCGCTTTCCTTCCTTGCCTGCCGTCGTCAACCTCACCACCGCCAAGCTTCCTCGTGTCCTGCCGCCCGCTTCTCTTTCTCTTTAGACAGAACTAGTTCTACACAAAACTAAATATGGGAAACTCCGTGCTGCGCGTGTTGACCGGCCGCAAGAAGGTGCGAGTCCTCATGTTGGGTCTCGACAACGCCGGCAAGACCAGTTACCTCCCCCTCCCCCTCCTCTTCTCTCTTCGTTCTTCTGTCGTCTTCGTTTTTTATTTTATTTATTATTATTCGTTTTGCTCAAATCTGGCCGTTCCGTGTCTGTGTCTTTTTTGTGGTTGGGCGATCGTGTACTTGCCACACACATGCGTACAGCGATCGTGCATCATCTCAAGGGCGAGCAGGAGTACGAGAGCATCCCCACCGTCGGCTTCAACGTCGAAACCATCAAGCTCAGAAATATCGCCCTCGTCGTGTGGGTGCGGACTCATACTCGCCACCTCATCGCCATCCCTCTTCTCCTCTCTCTCTCAGCGAATGCAAGGTATCTCGCACACTGTTGACGCTGGCGCGGTGATGGATGGTGATGTGAACACACAGGACGTGGGTGGTCAGGACAAGATCCGGCCTCTCTGGCGACACTACTTTGTGGGCACCGGTACGCGTACACGTCGGAGGCATGGCCCCTCCTCGAGTCCTCAACAGCGCTCGATTGCTCATCAGGCGCGTCTCCTTGTCGTGTGATGTATGGTGGTGGTGATCTGGTCGGCAGACGCTCTGATCTTCGTGGTGGACTCGAGCGACGTGGGGCGCATGGAGGACGCCAAGAGCGAGTTCCTCCGAATAGTGGACGACGCCGAGATCAAGGACGCGGCGGTGCTGGTGTTTGCCAACAAGAGCGACCTGCCCAAGGCCGCCTCGGCCGCGGAGGTGGCGGAGCTGCTGGACCTCGGGCGGCTGGCGCAGGAGGGCCGGCCCGTCCACGTCCAGTCGGCCTGCGCTCGGTCCGGCGAGGGCCTCACCGAGGGCATCGAATGGCTCACCGAGCAGCTCATGACGAGGGGCAAGAAGCCCAAGAAGAAGTAAGCCGAGACCTCTTCTCTCGCTCTCGCAATACGACACTTCCGACGCCGCGCCAGCAGCATCGCTTGTGTGCGCTTCATTGTACCATGCAGCACGCATACACAGAACTCGATTCTGGGCATCAGTCCGCTTGGCGTGGGCTGTCGCTCGTGGAGACGTTGTTGGCGCTCGTGGAGGCAGCAGTGCCGGTCGTGTCTGGTCGCTCGGCCGCCGCGGGCGCCAGCCGCTTCTTCTTGACCTCGTTGAAATCGTCGTAGTCGTAACTCTCGGGCCACAGTTCGATCTTCTGCACCGTACACACACCGGTGTCCGTGCTCACGACGAAGGTGATGTTCATCACGTCGATCCGCACGTCGTAGATGCCCTCCCTGTGTTTCCGCTTCATATGCAGCGTTCGGATGTCGAGCGCTAGCACCTCCTCGATGCACCGCCTGGCCCGCTCCCAGTCGTTCTTGAAGAAGCGCAGCGCGTTCGCGTGGCGCTGCAGGCTCGCGATCGCCTCGTCCGACATCACAACCTTGAGCCGCCCGCTGCCTGCCTCCTGATCATCCTCCTTCTCGGCTTCATCCTTGGCCTGCTTGCCGTCGAGCTCGACGAGCCAGTCGGCCGTGATGGCGTCGGTGATGGCGTCGTAGCGCGGAATGTAGGGCTTGATGTCGAGCACGGGCGTGTTGTTCACCAGATCGACGCCGGACAGGTGCAGCGTATCGCCGGCGATCAACTCGACTCGGGCCACGCTCAGGCCTATCGGGCACGGGCGGTGCGGCGTGCGCGTGGCCAGCATCCCGAGCTTGCGTCCGCCGAGGCGCGGAGGCATGATCCTGTTCTTGGGGTTGCCCACGTTGTTGTGGAAGAGGAAGACGATCCACACATGCGAGTGGCCCTCGAGCCCGATCAGCGCATCCTTTGGGTTCGTCAACACCTCGGACCTGCGTCGTGTCGCGTTGATGTGTCGTGTGCGTCAGCAGAGAGTTTAGTTATCACGCACGACGTCGCCGAGAGCTATGGAGGAGGTGATCGACGAACCTGCGCAGGGTGAGCTTGCCACGAGACGAGGGCACGAGGAGGCCCTGGCGCGGGGTGCCGTGTCGCTCGAGGAAGCACGACTCGAACAGCCCGATGGGCCGGAGCGGCACAGGGTCAAGCGCCGGAGCTCCAGCACCAGCGCCAGCAGCGGCCGCGGCTGTCTTCTGCTTCCTCTCCCGCTGCTTCTTCCCCGCCCTCTTGCCCTCGTCCTGCTGCTCCAGCTGCTCCACTGCCTGCTGCTGCCCCTCCTCGACGTCGGCCCCTCGCCGTCGCTTGTGCCTGAGTTGCAGCTGTGCCACGCCCCCCTCCTCCGGAGCTGCTGGGCCAGCACTCAGCTTCTCCTTGCCCTTGTCCGCCCCTTGGTGCGCAAAGGTCTGGTACTCGCGAAGATGGACGCCGCAGACAGGCCAGCCGAGCCACTCGCCTCCGATTCTAAAGAATCGGAGCATGGCTTCGTCCAGCGGTCCCTCTGACGCTGACGGATTGGATCGGGCCGGAGCGCACAGGGGGCACGTTCTCGACAAGGCCTTGCTGCCGCTGCGAGGCTCGAGCTCCATCTCCATCTTTATTTTGTGTTGAGTTTCTCGAATGATTTCCGAACTTTTCCCTCTCTAATATCATATTTTTTTCATTTATGTTTTATGTTTTATTTTCTTTTTTGACATTGATTTTTTCTTTTCTTTCTTCTTCTTTCCGGTTAAACCACCCGACAACACGGAGGGAACAAAGGGAGACTGGGGCCAGTGGCGAGAGCACTACGGCCACTCTTTGAACTGGCCAAGGTCCCAGGGCCAATTGATCATCAGTCTCGGAGTTAGTTACATGCACCAACACAACGGCCTTCCGCCGAATGAATAATGTCGGCGATAGCGATTGGATACTTGGGTAATGCGGCGGTTAAGGCTCGCGAGGTATGGGGTCCTACAAGGCCCACAAGCACGCGCACAAGGAAGTCACTTGGTTGCAGAGACTCCATTGGGTCGGCGATAGGGCCTAGCTCGTCCTCGCCGAGACGCAACAGTATAAGTAGAGCCTCTGCTGATGCACTCACACACCCAAGCATTGCACACAAGCTCGAAGCAGCAAACACACCATCATCAACACATAACATCATCAGCCATAGTCCTATAACAATATGACCACTACCGCCATCGCAACCCCGACCCTTCCATTCGTTGAGACCAAGCTCAACTTCCTGCCATCGACCACCGAGGGCAAGCCCTTCTTCAACGTCGATCCGCCGAGCTCCAACATCGGCGAGAGCTGGGTTCCGGCGCTCATCTACGACGCCCGCCCTCTCATCGGAGGCGAGAACGCTCCGACGCTTGACCGTGAGGGCTTCGAGCTGACGCTGCACAACACCAGCGTGGAGAACTTCTACGACAACGCCGAGGTCCAGGAGCGCTACTACGAAGAGGTCATCGAGCTGGTGAAGGCGGTCACTGGCGCCATAGACGTGCAGGTGTTTGATCACACCCTGCGTGCGCCCAAGGAGAAGGGAGTGCGCGAGCCCGTCCAGCGCGTGCACAACGACTACACCGTCGGTTCGGGCCCGAAGCGCGTGCGCGACCTCACCAGCGACCCGGAGAAGCTGGCCACGAGGCTCTCGAACCGCATCGCCTTCATCAACGTGTGGCGCCCCATCAGCGCGACGCCTGTGGAAGAGATGCCGCTGGCCGTGAGCGACGCGCGCACCATCCGGAGTGAGGACCTGGTCGCCACGGACCTGATCTTCCCCGACCGCAAAGGCGAGATCTATTCTGTCCTCCATCATCCTGACCAGCACTACTACTACTTCCCTCACATGCACAGGAATGAGGCGCTCTTCATCAAAGTCTACGACTCGGTCGACGACGGCGAGACCGCGCGCTTCGTCGCGCATTCTGCATTCCGTGATCCGACCTCGCCCGCCGACGCCAAGCCGCGGGAGAGCATCGAAGTACGCACCATCGCCTACTTCGCACCCGCTACCTCCTCTCCCTAGACTACCACCACTACACACCAGATGTCACGCCAACACTCAACAAGCTTGACGATCACCACCGCTTCTCTTTGTCCATAAATTCCCTACAAACCTTCGTCTTTTGTCCTCTCCAACGCATCATCACAAACAACTCGTCACATATCCTCAAGCACGCACTAGTCCATCAGGTGAACTTGTCGTGTGTCCACACTCGCGTCCCTATCAGCGTCCACTCGCCCACACGTCGTCTGCTCCCGCCGACTTGTCCAACCTGGCCGAGCGCGAAATTCAGAGCCAGATTTCAGCGCCCGAGGATATTTCCCGGCACCGCCCTGCAATACTGGCAGAGAGCTCTCGTGTCGCGCCACCCCCTCGGCTTGCTCGAGCAAGGCTCGTCTGTGTGTCTCTGTGTGGCGTGTGGGTGTATGCGCTCTGTTGTGCCACAAGCAGCACGCTTCACTCTCGCTGTGCGCGCGCCACACCTCACAGCCCAGCCCAGTTTCGATCGCAAGCGAGGATTTCATTTAGGCACGATTTCATCTACGTTCGATTTGGCTGTCACCGTACGTTCGTACCTTCCTGCTGTTCTGCCTCTCCTTTTGCTGTTCGAATGAAGGGGCGACAGCTCGCTCGCTTCATCTCACTGGTCTGACCGACTGACCGACAACTGCACGCCCACGCAGTCCAGCCATGGAGGACGCGCCTGAAGTCTTTGAGGACGCGCAGCTGACCGGCAAGGAGGGCGCGTCGAACACTGCCGAAGAAGGGGACGAGACGCAGGAAGTTGTCGCGCCCATGCAGCAGCAACAGCAAACCGTCGGCGTGGACACTGGCCAAGAGGAGGCGCCCGCCTCGCCCGCCACTTCGCCCCCTCCGTCGCCTCTTGTCTGCCGCAAGTCTATCCCGGCCGACGGTACACTCCCTCCTCCCTCTGCTAGCTTGCCTCTGTATCTTATTGAGGGTGCAGCGTGTGCAGGCGAGAGAGACGACGACGATGATGACGATGCGTCGGCGCTTGAGCTGATGCTGCAGCCAGCATCAGCGTCGTCGCCAGAGTCGACGTGCGAGAGGGAACCGGACGGCGATACGTTCTCAGCGAGAGAGCCAGATGAAGGGACTGCAGAGGCAGAGGCAGAGGCAGAGGCAGAGGCAGAGGCAGAGGCAGAGGCAGAGGCAGAGGCAGCCGCGGCAGCGCCGCCGCCTCCAGCAGAAGTGCTAGTCATTGAGGACGACGACTGTCTGTTCTATTTCACCGAGATCATACTGGATGACGACGAAGAGAAGCTTATCGAGGTGATCGCGATCGATGAGGACGACGACCACAACAAGGAGAAGAGCGAGAGTGCAGCAGCAGCGACGGAGCAGCAGCAGCAGAATGAATCAGCCATGGAGCTGGAGACGAACCAGGATGTGGCCACGTCCAAGCAAACCGCCGAGTGCGACCCGGACGCTGAGGTCCAAGTGAAGCAGGAATCAAAGGACAACGAGGGGCTGCTGCGCCCGGCCGTGAGCGCCAAGGTCGAGCACAAGGAAGAGCAACGCGAACAGGAAGTAGTAGAGCCAGGTACGTAGCTCGTTAGCTTGCTTTGTACCGTGCGGTCTTTTAAGCTTGCTCACACCATGTCACCTTCAAGGCGACGAAAGCTTGAACATGGGCTACGGGATTCCCGACACCGAAGACGAGTGGCTGGCTCATCTTCCGTCTTTTGTTGGTACGCACGCACGCACACACGCATGCACGCACACTTTGATCTGGTTCTCACTGGCTATGCTGCTTGTTCTTTCAAACAGCCCCCTACACCCGGCCGCGACCTCGAGAGATCCTTATTGAAGCGTATAATGAAATAGAGCACGATGCAAAGTCGTATCCGTTCCTCCCAGAGTTCCTCACTGCTCTTCAAGTGCGACGGTATGAAGACTCTCCGTGATTAGTGCGTGGATGTGTGTCTTCTTCTCACTAACACTCATGCGAACAGAGATATACTTGTCAAAGAGGTCAATGATGCACAGGAGCGACTTACGCTCATTGCCAACAATCCGACCGATGGAGAGAGTGTCTTAGGTACGTACTACTGCTGGCTCTTGGCCATTCTCGCAACCTACTGAGCCATGTGAGGTGGTGTCTCTCTCCACGCGCACACAGACAAAAAATGGAGGAACCAGTTCCCGTGGTCGAAGAGCATCCACGACACTCTCTCACGGGTTCGCATGCGCAACTACACTCACCGTATCTGTTTGGCAATATCGTTGACCCAGTGCGTGCTGTGTGTCCAGGTCTACAAGTTCAGTCGGTTCCGACCGATGCAGGAGGAGGCGATCAACGCTGCTCTTGCAGGTGAGGACGTCTTCATCTTGATGTCGACAGGATCGGGCAAGAGCCTCTGCTACGAGGTAAGGCAGCCCTCAAACATGCTCGCGCGCGTGCACAGACCGTGGCTGAGAGTGCGCCGTCGGCGGATACAGATACCTGCGCTCTACTCTGAAGGAGTCACTGTGGTCATCAGCCCGCTGAAGTCCCTCATGACCGATCAGGTAAACGGCTCGGGCTCCACGGTGAGGGTCTGTTCTTTTATTGTACTAAACTGTCCCTTTAGTACAATCGCCTGCATCCCAGCTTCACACAGACGCTCGTCAAAGCCCTTCACAGCGATTTGCCCGCCGAGAAGCACAAGGAGATCGTCAGAGGTACGCGCCCTCATGACGGCCGGCCATGGCTCTTGGCGCTTCGGGGAGTAGTATCAGTTCGACCTCTAATTCATGAACACAGAACTGCGCACCAGTGTCGAGGAGTCGAGGTTACAGCTCAAGCTGCTTTACCTTGCGCCAGAGACGTTTTATCAACCGTATGCTCAAGAGATAATCAAGGTGGAGGCCTACGTCTTTGCTTGAGTGTTAGCGCACATAGACTCGAGCGATCTAACGCCTTTGTGTTGTGTGACAGAAAATCTACAATAAGGGCCTCTTGACTCGAATCGTGGTTGACGAGGCACACGTCGTGGATGAATGGGAGCACTTCAGGCCCGAGTACGCGGTGCGCACTTGTCCAAAATGCTGTCTCGGTGGCGATCAGTGTTTGCCTCCTTGCTTACCTCTGTGTGGCATGTTTGGGTGCTTATAGCGATTGCAAAACCTGCGGACAGATTACCCGCAGGTGCCAATCACTACGACAACAGCTACAGCTCCACCTCGCGTGTTCCAGGCCGTGTGCGAACTGCTGAAACTGCGAACCCCTGTCTTCATTATCCATAACCCACCGCGCAAGGAGCTCAGGTATATCCCTTCATCCCAACTGCAGCTTGTGGAGTGGGTCAGGGAGAATCACACTGAACTTTTTCATATGTGGGCAGCCTGTCCGTTATAAATCGGAGTGGTGGCACAAAGCAGCTTGTGGAGTGGATCAGGGAGCACTGGCCGGACGGCTGCGGCATAGTCTACGCGCTCACCATCAAAAAGGTCACCAAGATCTACGAGGCACTCAAGGTATGAACATCTCCCTCTTTCTTGATGTGCTTACAATCCGCTCAATCTCTGATCATCAACCCCGTTGGTACACATCGCACAGGAAGCGGGGATCGCTGTTGGCATCTACCACAGCAAGATGTTGAATAAGCACAAGGATTACGTGCAGGAAAGCGACAACAACGTCCCTGCACAAGCTAGGATAGTTGCAGCAATCTCACGCTTTGATTCTGCAACCAGGATCGATGGATGGCCGAGGAGCTCAAGGTCATAGTTGCCACGACCGCCTTTGGCATGGGTGCGTCTTCGCTTTCGTTTTTTGTCGGTGACTCAGCGCAGGCCAAACTGAATCGGATAATGCTGCGCGCAACTCCTCAGGCATCGACAAGCAGAACGTTCGCTTTGTGGTGTTCTTCAACCTGCCTCAGCGGATGGAACAGTTCGAACAGGGCGTGGGCCGCGCTGGCAGGGACGGCCAAGTCGCCGACGGCGTCATCTTTTGGCGATACGAAGACAGAAAGGACGTCCTCAATGTACAGAGAGCAAACGGTGGCAAAACGCTCAGCACGTACGTCCTACCCAACACTCAAGCACGTGCTAGTCGTGTGCGACGCGTCGGCGTCACTCATCTGCGCTTTCGATCGGCATTGCAGCGAGGCGATGGCGAAGAGACAGCAGGACCTCGACACAATGATCGAGTTCTGTCAGAACCGGAGCGACTGCCGGATGGACATAAAGCTAAGATACCTTGCCTCCCATTCCCTCTACGGCCTATCAGGTACGCCGGCAATCARCCATTGTCGTGACGCAATCGCCCAGCGATTTGGCTTTAGGCCCTCACATTATTGCAACGCGCAYCAACAGAACTGTACCGGTGTGGCGAGTTGTCTGAGACCCAGGGCATTTGCGACAACTGCCTCAGGCGCAGCAGTGGCGAGGAGGAAGAGAACCTCGAACAAGAGGACACTCTCAAACTGGCCAGAGACATCCTGGGTCTAGGTAACACATCCCTTTCCCTTCTGCGTGCGCGTATCTCCTCCCTCATGAGTTACTCACCATCATTGCGCGTTCTGTGTGTTGTGGCCATAGTCGACTCTGTCAACTCTGCGGACATACCCGGCACAGGCCCCCTCTGTACCGTTTCGTTGATCATCGACATAGGCTTTGGGAGCAGAAAGTCCTGCATCATAGACCATGGGTTGCATACCCTTAAGAATTCTAGCTTTGGTGCGTCAACACACCATCTACGAGCAGGCTTGCATGATGATGTTGTTCTTGAACTAACCGCCCCTCTTGCTGTTGCTTGTGGCAGCTGTCCATACGCTCCGTATTCCGAGCAAAGAAGAGGTCAAAATGATCATTGAGCAGATGTTCACCAAAGGTACGTGCCTCTCATTGTGTCACTCTCTTTGCTGCTGTAGATGTGTCCTTACGTACCCACGCTGTTCACACGTAGGGATTCTGCGTGAGGGATACATTGACGATCGCGCGACAATCTTGGTACCTCGTCGCACTGTCACGCTGTGTGTCGCTTTTGATCTTCTGACGATGGTCGTGATGCGGTGCTCTTGCAGCCAGGGCCGCGTAAGGACTGCCTGCCCAGGGAGCGCTTCTACATTCCGCAGCACAAGGCCGTGAAGAAGGCGCGCAGCCAGAAGGGCCCGAAGCACGAGCGAACTAGTGGCAAGATCGTCCAAAGCAAGGAGAAGGAAGCGAAACCGGAGAAGGAGAAACCGAAGAAGAAGAAGAAGAAGCAAGACAAGGAGAAGGAGAAGGAGAAGGAGATCGAAGAGATATCGGA
>CDFA01025433.1:4163-26962 GCA_000826305.1 Acanthamoeba healyi | reverse complement strand
CTCGCGCAGCACCTTGGTCTCCACCCTGCCCGCGCATATTAGTTAATAAATATATTAAATATTAAATATTTAATTTTGTTTTTTTATTTGTATTTATTTAAATAAATAAAAAAAGGAGTGTGGGGATAGTGTGAGGGGTACACGAGGGGCTGGAGGCGGGACGACTGGGTGTGGTCGAGGAGGAAGGCGGCGACCTTGGCGCGCGGGGCCTTGATGAGGAGACTCGTCTCGTATGGCACCGTGACGACCTGCAGCAGTGGATACAGCGTCGCGAGGGCCAGAGCCACCAGCGCCACGACCACCAACTTGGCTCCTGCCATCTGTGCAAAATTCAAATATTATTTATAATAAAAATGAATTGCTGACGTCATTTAAATATGTAATTTGCTGACGTCATTTTCGGTCAATTGGACGTCATCAAATTCGGAAAGCGAAGCACGACGAAAGAACGAAGGCGCCGCAGGAACGTTGTAGCCTCGCGACCACAAAGCAACCTGGCGTTGGTGGGAAGGGGCGGAGAGACGTTGCGCCGGGTGCCTTTGTGCCAACCGTTCGTTTCACATCTGCAGCAACTACAAACACCTCGAAAAAGGGCTAACTGTGAGTGTGACGGCTCTCAACTGCTTGGGGCAGGCAGGGCGGGTGCCGTAACGAAAAGAGAGAGGAGATGGAGGTAAGGGTACCAGCGACGGAAGGCGTCACGCCAAATCAGCCCAGCCTTGTCGTGCCATCTTCGTCGTCGCCTTCACCGACCCCGAAATCTGGGCTCGCCCGAGCAGGCGCACAACATCCCTCGCTGAGGAAACGCGCGGCGTCCTCCTACGTCCCCTCCCCCTCTATCGCCTCGTCCATTCCCCCTTCCATCCATCCACCCGGCAGCTCCTCCTCGTCCTCTTCGAGATTAGTTCCCTCGTCTTCGTCTTCGACTTCGTCGTCTTCGGCGAGAAAGGCCTCGTCTTCGTCGTCGGGCAGCAAACGCAAGCCGCTGCCGCCCATCCCGCCCTACGGCTCGTCTGTTGACGATGGCTCGGCCCAGTCTGGTCCCGCGGCGTCGTTATCGAGCACGGCGAGCTGTTCGAGCCTGCCTCCGTCCTCTTCGGCTTCGGCTTCGGCTTCGGCTTTGACTTCGGCGTCGTCGTCGTCTACCCCAAAAGCGGCTTCGTTGGCGTCCACGCTCTCGGCGTCGCCAGGCGGGCCGGCTGGTGGCGAAGCGATGGCGCGCCCGCCCATCCCGCCACGGCCCACAGTCAGGCCCAAGGCTCTCACCCTGCGGGGCAACGCCACGTACGCCCTTCCCTGCACAACGCCCGCCACTGCACGGCCAACATGGCGCATGGCTGCACGCCTGTGCGTGTGCGTGATGTTTGGTGGTCTCACTCTAGCGTTTGTGGTGGTGGCACGCCGCAGGAAGCAAGCCTCGTCCCCGCAGTTGGAGCCAGCGGCGTCTCCAGTGCCAGCGCGAATGTACCCAGGGAGCCTGCGACCGTCTTCGGCCTACGCGGCCGGTGCCATTCCCGCGGCCTCCGCCGCGCCTGGCAATCCGCTACATCTGTCCAAGCGACGACCCACGTCGGCCTACACGTGTGCTATTCCCACAACCGAAGCTCCCACGCCTACAGCCTCTTCATCATCGAGGCCGTCTCAGGAATCACCAACGCCATCACCTTCAACTGAAGCTGCGACGTCGGCTTCGGCCAACGGCGAGAAGACCTGGGTTCGCTTCTACTCGGCGCAGTCGCCGCGCGCACAGAAGAACGAAAACGAAAACGAAAGCGACGGGATTACGAGTCCGAGAAGCGACAGTGATGGTGGTGGACTCGGGAGCGGACGCTCGATGGTCCTGGAGCTGGCCAAGCAGTTCTCCGTCGCCGGCTCCGCCGATTCCCTGCGGAAGACGACGAAGAAAGAATCCAGCGATGCCTCTGCGTCGAGCACCAGCTCGGGTGCCGCCGCGGCAGTCAGCAGCCCAGGTGGTCTCTCCTCGTCACGCTCTCGCACGGAGGAGCTCAAGAACAAGCTGGTGACCATCTCCATGCGCAACATGAAGGCAGCCACGTCGTCCTCTACACCGGCGCTCTCCTCTTCGACTTCGCGCGCCAAGATGGAAGAGCTCAAGAAGAAGTTCGACCCCAAGGCGGCAGCTGCCGCTTCCTCCTCCTCATCGCCACCGCCGACCCCATCAGCGTCCCTGTCATCAACCACGTCCACTCCGTCGCTCGGCTCAGCGTCCTCGGCCCAGCCCGCGGGCAAGATCGTCCCAAAGGACGGCGGCGGTGGCGGCAACAGCCAGGTCGAAGCAGCAGCGAAGCTCTCCAAGACGGACAGCGAAGCCGTCAAGCCGAAGCCAAAGGAAGAGCGACGAGAGAAGGAGAAGACGAAGCCCAAGCCGAAGGTGGCGCCCCTGGCGACGCCGCAAAGCGAGGTGGTGACGACGTCAGCGGCCAAGACAATGAGAGCCGAGACGAAGGAGAAGGGGAAAGAGGAGATGAAGGCGGTGCAGGTCAGCTCCTCGGCGTCGCTGGCCCTCGTCGAAGACAAGCTGGTGACTGGCAAAGGAGGCGACAATCATCACAACGCCGCAAAGAACGAAGGCGACCAGGAGGACAGCAAGAAGGAGAAGACGAGGAAGAAGGAGAAGAAGAAAGAGAAGAAGGAGAAGACGAACAAGGGCTACAGCGCCATGGCTCTCTTCTCGCCGCGGCTTCGGAGAGAGCGAAGAGAGAAGCACGAGAGCGGCGAGGACTCTGCCGCCGCCACGAGCGGGAAGGAAGCTAGCAAAGAGGAGAAGCGCAAGAAGAGGAAGGAGGAGAAGGATGTCAAGAAGAAGGAGAAGAAAGAGAAGAAGAAGAGGGAGAAGAAGGAGAAGGCCCAGCTCGGTGGACGAAGCCGCGCCGGCTCGTTGGTCGCGGACGGCGCCATCGGCGTTGAGCCTAGCAGCCCGGCGCCCGGCGCAGCAGGAGCGGCGAGCAGTGGTGCCGGAGGAGGAGGAGGAGGTATGGCGGCCGGGCTGAGGAGGAGAGCCTTCTCTCTATGGAACGAGCGACCGCTGGTCAGCCTCGATGACGAGAACGACCAAGCCAAGTACGGCAACGGGCACGCGTGGGACGAGGGTGCGCCGCAAGCCACCGCCGCCAAGAAGTCCAAGTCGAAGAAGACCAAGGGGCACCACAAGAAGGAGAAGAAGGCGGCACAGGATGAAGAGAGGAGCGGCGCCGAGCAGGTGGAGAACGAGAAGAAGAAGACGACGAAGAAGAAAACGAAGAAGAAAGGCAAGAAGAGCAAGAAGGTGGCGGGCGGAGGTGGTGATGGTGTGCCTGATTGCGGCGATGTCGCCGAGTTGGTCGGCGTGCCTCGGACGCTCAAGGCCAGCGCCCCGCTCGATTCCGAGATGAAGAAGGCCGAGAAGGAGATCAACGACCAGTACCAGAGCGAGGCTCCAGGCGCTCAGGCCCCGGACGAGACCGGCAGGGACAAGCGGAGCCTCGCCAAGGCTCTTCTCGGAAGGTAGATACGCTCTTCCTTGCTCAATCGTGCGAACGTGATCATGGTGATGCTGATGCTGCTCGTGGGATACAGTGCGGGATCGTTGAAGAAGCAGGCACCGCCAGCGGTCAAGCAGGAGCCCATTCCGCCAGAGGTCAAGTACCCCATCGTCCCGCTCCTGGCGACGCAGGACGTCGAGGCCTCCATGATGACCGCCTTCGGCCCTCTTCGCAGCTCCGCGAGGTACGCCAGCCCGCACTCACACACGCGCGCGCAGAGCACGGTGGTGGAGGAGAGTGGCCCACTCACCTCTGTGCACACGCGATCGACCACGCACGTGCAGGAAAGGGATAACCACGCCGCCGCCCATCACGCCGTCGACGCGCCCGTCATCGCTGCGACACTCGGCCTACCAGCCGGCGTCCGCCCGACGCGCGTCGTCCTTTGATGTTATGGTGAGCCCGCGTCGCAGCAGTCTAGGCACCACGAGCTCCACGACCGCCGCCGCCGCCGCTGCCACGCCACCACCGTCCTCTCGCTCGGCGTCGTCGTCGCCCGTCCACTCGCCGAGCATGAATCGACGCCGCGCTGCCTCCCAGTACCAGCCCGCCACGACACCAGCGCCGTCGCCGCTCTCGCAGTCCATCCGGGCCATGTAAACCACCACCACTGTATACTAACCATCTCTCACACGCACGCATACACAAAACAAACCGTGCACACAACCCCCACATCGTGTCAGTGCGCTCGCAGCCTCTCTCGCTCACGTCGTCCTGATCTGCCACGCTAATGCTGTTGCTGTTGCGTGGGGATGCGGAAGAGCTGCTCGATCTCCTCCGGCGTCTTGCCTGTCGTGTGCCGTGCGTGTCGTGTCGTGTTGAGTGCGTGCATGCGTGAGTTTGGAGTGGTGGTTGTGGTGGTACCGATGATCATGCTGGCGACGGTCTTGCAGCCCAAGTCGAGCAGCCCCTTGATGTCGAGGAAGTTGGCGGCCTGCATGAGCGCTCACTAGATCAGCGATGCCCTCTGATCAGAGGTGGTCGGGCATTTGCGCGTACGAGGATGATCTCGAAGAGGAAGCCCATCTCGACGTTCATGAACGCCTTGTCCCACGACGAGATGGTGTGGATCGAGCGTTCCTGGTACTCGGTCTCTGGCGTCGAGGCCGCCGGCTTGTCGTTCTCGTGGTGCTGGCAGTACTCGATCACCTTGGCCAACGCCTGCAATTTATTATTTTTATTTTTATTATTCATAATTTAAATAATTTAAATAAATTCATAAAATAAATAAATGTTTGGCTTAATTATATACTAATTTCTGGCGGTCCAGAAAAATTAAATAAAGAAATAAAGATGAGGCAAGTGAGCAACCTTGGCGCTGACGTTGGGCAGGGGGATGGCCTCGTCTGACTGGCTACGCGATATGTCTGGAGGGGGGGATGGCACAAAGAGTGAGGAGAGGGGCCTCAGTGATTTTGGGGGAAGAAGAAGGGGAAGGGGGAGGTGGCGAACCGTGGAGCATGTGGCCGAGGGTCACAGACATGCACGCCACGCTGCGCGGCACGGTGAAGTCCACCCCGTCGCTTGACTGAAGCTGCACCTCGTCGGTCGACATTTGCTTGCTCTGCTTGGACCGGTTGCAGTGTTTGGCCTCTCTTAGCCAAAGCCAGCCCAGCTCTCTCCTCTCGCCTCCGCCTCTAACAAAAATTCAGATAAGACTGGTGGGATCCAGTCACTGTGCACACTTCACCACTGCATGTTTGAGCAGTACAGTAAATGGGAGAACTTCCTTCAGGTTGCAGCATGAGCTGATGTTAGAGTGTGGTGATGATGATCATTGAGGTGGAGCCTGCAACCGGCGAAATTGCCGGGTGACCCTAACACATAGAATGCACAATCGTAGGGCTGGTGCAGAGCTACAATGATCAAAAGACGCCACATGTGGCCGAAACTGCAAGCATCGCCTATCTTTTGTAGAACCTTTGTGAGGGGTGTGTTGTTCACGCCAAAACTGGGTGGTATGCAATGTGTATTCTGGAATGCTGACGTGGCCAAGCGCTCTCCCGCCAAAAAGGGAGCACCTGTTTGCGCCAACTCCCAATTGTACCTGGCGGCCTCATAGGTCCCCCCCTCTTGATTTTCGAAAACCGGAGTAGGCAGCAACGAAGGCCCCTCCACCCTCGGCTCCCTACCCCTCCTCTAGGTACGCGCCCTGTGCGGCTAAACAGCAATTATATTTTTATTAAATAATTCCTTGGGCGATTTTTGATTTCATTTATTTTTTCGTTTTTTCGAATTCAAGGCCGCCTTGAGGGGAGTCTGGAGCTCTGCTGCCGAGCAGAGCAGAGGATGAAGAGGCGGGCGGCGAGGTCAAGTGGAACGGGACGGCATAGGTGGCGACACCACAGATGCGTCTGGGCGGGCTGCCAGTCCAGGATCACCGGCGAGTACGTTTCCCCTCACACATAACCTCGTCCTGTGTGAGCCTTGCGTGTCTCAAGTGCTGGGGTTGGCTGGCAACAATCGCTGATGCCCGCTTAACACGACACACGACACGACACGCACGCGCACACAGGTCCGACTGGCAGATGTGTGTCGAGTGCAAGAGCGTGATCTACTGCTCGCCCCTGTGCTTGGCGAACGACCTGACAGGGCACCGTCTCTCATGCGGCGGCAAGCGAGTGTCGATCAAGCAGTCCATTTTGGAGCGCCCCAGTCCCACGCTGACCCAGTTGCTGAGGCCGCTGAGGCCGGTGGGCATCGACAGTGCGGAGGCTGATGATCCGAACTTGCTGGTGGCCGATGCGTCCCACAGAGCGTCAACCGACCGCGCCGAGGACGCGCCGCCGGCAAAGAAGCAGCGACGACTCGACGTCCAGCCAGATTTAGAGACATACGCCTCGATACACAGCAAGCGGTGGGCGACAACGACGACCAGCGCTAGCCAGGAGAAGAAGGCGTCGCCCATCAGGCCGAACCCGAGCCCCGAACCTAAGACCAAGCTCAAGTCGAGGTCGTCCGCGCCCGCGCAGCCAAGGTTAGGACGAATGAAGTCGCTCATACTCCCAACTCCCGCTCCGCCGACATCATCGTCATCGCCATCGACATCATCATCAACGTTCGATGACAAGCAAGCGAACGGCAGCAGTCATGACCCGACGACAGGGCAGAGGGAGCGGTTGAACGGCTCGAACCAACCTCTCAGTGCCAGGGCCGCTCTCCTGAAAATGCTTGCGCAAAGGATTGGAAGCAAAGCCGAGCAGAAGAGAAGCAAGGAAGCGAGGAACAAGAAGAAGCTGAGCGACGAGAAGGAGAGGAAGAAGCTTTGGCAAACGCAAGAGCAGGAGGAGCAGGTCGAGGAAGAACAGGAGCAGGAGCAGGAAGAGGAGGAAGAGGAAGAGGAAGAGCAGGATGACGAGGATGCACAAGCCCAAGAAAAGGAGCGCGAGGCACGGCGACAACGAGAGAGAAAGAGGAAGGCAGCGGCCTTGAACGACACGATCCTGAAAGAGGGGACCAAGACGTTGACGAACGGAACGCGAGAACTAGCTGAGAAGAAGAGGAGGAGGAGGAAGGAAGAGAAGCAGGAGGGCAGGATGGAGAAGGAGGACGAGATGAAATCGCACACAATGGAGTACAAGGCAGATGGGAAGAAGACCAGAGTGAGGGAACGAATCAGCGGCGAGGACAAGGACCAAGCCAACACGCGCAAGCGATCCACTGCTCCTGCTCCCACCCTCGCCAGAGCCGCGACTGCGACGACACAGCAAACGACGGGGGAGACTGTGAAGTTCTCGTTACCCACCGCCTCTGCCAGGGCCGCCAAAGCCACCACTACCACGACCACGACTACCACGACCGCCACTGCCACCGCCACCGCCACCGCGGCCACTGCGACCGGCGTGCCAGAGAACTGGCCGACGTGCATCAAGTACATATCCAGGAACGTGGAGGGATTCCTGACGTCGGACACGGAACAATACGACGATGAGGATGAAGACGAGGATGACGAGGACGAAGACGACGACGGAGACTATGGCGAAGAGGGCAAGGAGAAGCGATCCGAGCCCGAGAAGGCAGACTATGGAGGCAAGATCACGCGGGAGAATGTACAAATCGTTAAGCTGCCGCCCTCGCATCCGGCATACCGGCAAGACCTCCAGCACGGCCACAACGACGGACAGTCGTTTGGGGTGGTGGCTCGACGATCCTTGGCCAAGGACGACACCGTCGGCGAGTACGTCGGTGTACTGCTCTCCTCATCAGGTGCGTACCTCTCCAAGCAGCAGCAGCAGCAGCAGCAGCAGCAGCAGCAGCAGCAGCAGCAGCAGCAGCAGCAGCAGCAGCAGCAGCAGCAGCAGCAGCAGCAGCAGCAGCAGCAGACACTCACGTAGTTTGGGTATATGCTATCTCGCAGATGGCAAGAGCCTGTACCGATTCAAGATGACTTCATCGACGGACATCGACGCCGCCTACGCCGGCAACGAGCTTCGCTTTCTGAACGACTACCGCAATACGGGCAAAGGTTCGTCGCTCGCGTCGCTCATCCCGTGTGCGTCATTTATAACGGGTGCGTGCCTTTGTCGCAGAGCCCAACGTGGTGTTTGTGGCAGACTACGCTCACATCCTGGTCAAGGCCATCAGAGATATAAGACAAGGTTCGTTGTCTTGTGCGATGCATGAGTCATGGACCCCATGTGTATTCATGACAAAGCGGTGGACAGGCGAAGAGCTGCTGGTGGATTACGGCGAAGAGACGTACTGGACGCTTGCTCTCAATCAATCGCATGATGACGAGGACGACGCTGATGAGGTGCGCATGCCAAAGTGCAACCTATTGCCGTTGCTCTCGCTCACCTCGACACTCTGCATCCTCGCTCTCTTTCTCTGCGTGGTGCCAAAGGATTTTGAGGGAGCAAGCGACTCACCGCGCCGACCCTCGGCCAACAAGCGCCAGTCTCGCAGGCAAGCTCAAGTATGTGCAGGAGATGCCGCAAGATGAGTTGAAAGTATCTTCACAACTGACCCTTCGTGGCTTTTTGCACGTGGCACGCACCAGGTTCCGCTCACGGAGCTGGTGGCGAAAGGCGTGCTCTCGCCCGATCACCACGTCTTCTACTGCTCCATGTGCGATGAGGTTGCGCGCTTCAGCGCTCGTGGCGTGTACGCGTTCCCTCCCTCCCGCCTCAATCATCGAGTGCACTCACCGTAGTCGTGGTCGTGTGTCAGGATACGAGGCATGGAGTCAGGCGGCGACACATGGCCAGCGATCGACAGCTGGTACTGGAGCCACCCCCGCCGGTGTGCCACGCAGAAGAAAGACCAATCATACCTCAAGGTGATCTACGTGCGGCCGCTCGAGCAGCCCATGTTCGTGGGCCAGTCGTTACAGGAGCTCCTGGCCGCCGCCGAGGCGCCCGGCGGGCCCTTGGCCAAGGCGACCGACGACGGGAGCGGCAGCGCCAAGGAGCCCAAGAAAGCAGCCTCCAGCGGGCGCTCTGCGGCCAAGGAGCCGGAGGAGGCTGGCAAGAAGGCCGCCCTGAAGCGATTGAAGGAAGCGAGGGAGAAAGAAGAGAGGAAGGCCGAAGCACAGAGGGCGCGCGACGCGGAGGCCGAGACTGAGGCAAGGCGACAAGCGGCCAAGGCAGCGAGACTGGCCAAGCGAGAGGCCGAGCGCAAGGCAGCGAGACAGGCCGAGCTTGAGGTCGAAGCGGCGAGACAGGCCGAGCGCGAGGCCGAGGCGGCAAGAAAGCGTGAGGCCGAGGCGCGGGAGGCGCGAGACGCGGCGGAACGAGAGGCGAAGCGGCGGGCGGCCAAGGCAGCCAAGGCAGCGAGACGGGCTGAGCGCGAGGCCGAAGCGGCGAGACAGGCCGAGCGCGAGGCCGAGGCGGCAAGACAACGCGAGGCTGAGGCGCGCGAGCAGCGGAGGCGCACGGTGGCCAAGACCAACCGGTGGCTCGCGACCCACATCGCCATGGCCGACCAGCTCATCAAGCGCGGCAGCGACGAGGCCTCACGCGTAGACGCCTTCTTTGCCCACGACGAGGTTAAGTCCTCCTACAACCCACCCCTTCAATAACGCAAGCATCTGGAGCGTGCATGCACGTGTGCTTGTTGATAGATCTCAGGGTGGTCTCACTGTGGAGAGGCGGAGGAGGCGGCGTCGGTGGTGGTGAGAACGACGCGGTACCTGGCCTTGTTCTCGCGCACCAACTGCACGCCCTCGTTCACTTGCTCCATCGGCAGCGTATGGACCCACGCCTTGATGCCCTTGGCCGCCGCCACGGCCAGCGTCTCCTCGGTCTCGCTCCGACTCCCGATGATGCTGCCCACGATCGTCTTCTGGCCCAGCACGAGCGCGCCCACGGGCAACGGCACCGGCTTGTCCGGCAGCGCGAGCAGCACCAGCTTGCCGCCAAAGTCGAGGAGCGAGAGGATGGTGCCCCAGTTGTTGTCGTCCTGGTCAGAGGTGATGACCAGCACGTCGAACGATCCCACGGCGGCCTTGATGGCCTCGGCGTCGCTGAACACGAGGAACTGCGTGGCTCCGAGCTGCTTGGCTTCGGCCTCCTTGGTGGCCGACGTCGAGATGGCCGTCACCCGAGCGCCGAGGGCAGCGCTGAACTGGATGGCCGAGGCCGCCGATGCCCAGCACGCCCACGCGCGAGCCCTTGCCCACGCCGAGACGCTTGAGCGGCGCGAAGGTCGTCACTCCGGCGCAGAGCAGCGGCGCGGCCTGCTCGGAGGGGAGGGTGTCAGGGATGCGGAAGGCGTAGTGGTGCGAGACGCGCACTCGCTCGGCGTAGCCGCCGTAGGCCACGGCGCCGTCCTCGTACGTGGCGTTGTAGGTGAAGACACGCCTCGGGCAGCAGTTGTCGACGTGCGTGCGGCAGTTGTGGCAGTCGTCCTCCTGGCACGACCACACCTGCGCGCCGACGCCGACTCTGTCGCCGAGCTTGAAGGCGGAGACCTTGGCGCCAACTGCGACGATCTCGCCGACGATCTCATGGCCCGGCACCACTGCCACGCCACAATGCCAGGCGTGAGCTCATCATTGAGAGCGAGAGTGCTAGCTTGGGGTGCGTACAAGGATAGATGGAGGGACCCCATCCAGAGTCGATGGTGTGGAGGTCGGTGCTGCAGATGCCGCAGTGGGTGATGCGCACGTCGACGTCCTCGTCGCCGAGCGGGCGCGGAGTGAAGGTGAACTCCTTGAGGTGGCCCTTGGGCTCAAAGGCCGCGTACGCCTTGACTTCGTGCTGGTGAGTGGTGCTCATCGCTTTGGGTAGTGGTGTCTACTGCAGTGACGTCTGGTGTTGAAGTTGAGTATGTTGGTTTGAGGGCGCGAAGGGCGTGACTATTTATCTTGAGGGCTCCGGGGCGTGGAGCCGAGAGCCCACCACTCACGGCGAGTGGGCGAGAGTGAGTGTAACGAAACCAACCTCATGTCGTCGCTGCTACAGAGTGGGTGATTGGTGGAGCCGATGTTGCAGTTTGTTGGTCACAATGGATAGGTGCTCTTGCCTCGCTCGAGAAGTGCCGCCTTTGGTGGAAATGTTTTATGTGCGACGCATATTTTAACTCCCTTAAATGTGGCGACGCGTCATTCAGCACGAGCAATCAACCAACTGCACACCATCACCATTCCACTACCGTGGCGCCGGTACCATGATGTCGTCTCGTCTCAGGCCACGACGTCACTTAGGCCGTGGGGTCGGTGGCGCGGGCGGCGAGCGCGGCAAAAGTGGCCTGGATCTGGGCGTGCAACTGCGGATGCGCGACAGCCACGCCGCCCACCGCCGCCGAGCGTCCCGCGATCGTCGACACCTCTGTTTGTGCGCACCATGAAACACACGACGCACAAGACACACGCTCGTCACTTGTCGCGTCGTTGGGGCGGGCGGGATCATAGGGCTGTACCTTGAAGGAGGCCGACGGTGTCCTCAGCGAGTTGTGCCGGGAAGGTGGTGGCGATGCGGGCCAGCGAGGGCAGCGTCTCCATGAGGAAGGCGTGCGGGTCGTCGCTCGCCACCGTCGTCGAATGGATCTTCTGCAGCACCATCCGCGCCAGGTCGATGCTGCGATACACATCGCCCGTGCCGTACACGCGCGCGTCAGCGACACAAAAGACACGACACGACACGACAGGAGGAGGCGTACCACTTGGGCAGGGTGTATTTTTCGATGAGGTAGCCGGCGAGCTTGATAGAGAAGACGAGACGCTCGGGCTGGGGCTGACTGAACAGCTCGGGCAGGAACTCGAGGGCCACGTGGATGGAGGGGATGCCGTAGACGGTGACGGGGAGCAGCTCGTCGGGGTAGCCCTGCAGGTGCACCAGCTTCATCAACTGCGGCGTCTCGCAGAACATCTGGTGGATGAACGTGCAGCTCTGGATCCTCACTTCCTCCATCGGGCCTGCGGTAGGGTTCGTCCGAGTTACAACAGATCAGTACCTCGTACGCACGCACACAGAACGAGCGTGGGGTCGAACGCACCCTTGATGGGCGAGTGGTCTCGGTCGATGCACACTTCAAGGAGGAGCTGGATGACGGCAGTGTCCTGGGCGTGGAGGAGGGTGACCAGCTCCTCGTGTCGCGCTCCCTTCTCGGCGTGACCCTTGATATATGGAGGGGCAACGTTAGCGTTAGCGTTGACGGCTCACACTACACTCACTCATGCGAGATTGTACCGTAGAAGGCTCGACCGCGAGCAGTGTGTTGATGTACTTGTGCGATTCGGTCAAGTAGGTGTCCAATATCTTCGTTGGGCGCGTGTGTGCGTGTGTGTTAGAAACTTCTCAGCAACATAAAGGCTGTGGTGATTAGTAGAGTACCTGGAGCAGCATCTTGAAGAGGGGAGGGATGCGGAAGAGTCGCGGGTCGCATCGGAAGACCATCAGCGGGTCCATCACGATGTCCATGTGGCTGTAGTGGCTGATGCCGCGTCGCTCCTGCTTGTGCGCCGACGCCGAGGGGAAGTCCATGCTCATGGACGGTGGAGAGATGGCGTTGATGCTCTTCAACGCCGACTCGAACGGTGTCAACGTGTGCAACAGTTCCCACAGCTCGACGAATTGCACCCTGCGCGGGTACACGGGCCGTTAGTTGACCATCAAGCATCGTCTGCCTGCCTGCCTGCCTGCCTGCTTGCCTGCCTGCCTGCCTGCCTGCCTGCCTGCCTGCCTGCCTGCCTGCCTTGTGGAGGTAGTTTTTACCTGACACGGTGCTGAACGTCGTCTTCTAGGAGAAGCGGAAGTAGAGTGAAGATGAGCAGGTCGGTGTACGCCTGAAGCTCTGAGGCCGAGAGCCGGTTCAGCTGGGAGAGCACTGTGGCATACACGACACATGACATGGCGCATGACACAGAGTTAGTTGGTTTCAACTTCCCCTAGCGCCAGTAAAGTGGAGTGGAGCAGTGCCGTACTGAACAGGGTTTCCAAGGGCGAGACGAGGACGCTCTCAAAAGCGGATTTGACGACGGCATGGTCGGGCGCCGCGGGTTTGGTCAGCGCGAGCGGCGAGGACGACTCGTCGTCTGTGGGTCGCATGTTGGCGTCCACAAAATTGAAGTGCGGGATGTTGAGGAACTCCTTGATCGTGCTGTTGGTACAGCGCACGAGCACGACAGGAACAACGCGCGAACGATGAGCGCACGACGCAAACAACGAGCGCAAGATGCGAGAGGGTCGAAGCTAGTGACATAGGTGTGCGGTTCATACCTGCTCTTCTGCTCCTCCTCGTGGAGAATGTTGACGACGGTGAGAAGACCCGGGAATTGGGAGATCACGAGGTTAAGCAGTGGCGGATAGATATTGCTGTAGGTGTCAGCGGACCGCTCGCGCGCGTGACTGAGCAGTGCTTTGACCGGCAGCGATTCCATCAACTCGCCAGAGTAAGCTACACACAACACACGAGCGTTTGTGTGAGTACCACCTCATAAGCTTATGATAGCACACGAGAAGAGGCTACTCACCTCGCACAGTGTTTCCCTTGCTCGCCTTGCCCGACGGCGAGAAGACGGCTCGCTGCGGGTTTCGACTGCGGTCTTCGATGCTCTGTCGGAGGACCTCCTCGTTGTAGTACAGAGCAAAGTAGAGGGCCAGCACCTGCGATGCCCTTTCGTGGGACGTGAGCTCATCGACGGGCGTGAGCTGGACCGTCGCCGACACCGCGCCGTCCTTCTCCTTATCTGACGCCGCGCCTCCTCTCTTCCGCTTGGTGGCCGAGGCGTTGAACACGGCAGTAATCTGCTCCTCCAGTGGTCGCTTCATGCAGAACGAGGTCGTGGGCGCCAATATGCTGCAACAAGGTATGCGGTGTCAGGATCACTCGTACGAACGAGCGCTGGTGGTGGGTGGAGGGGAAGCGTACCTCTTCACCCACTCTTCTATAAGAGCGGGGAGTAGGTAGTGAACGGGTTCGTCGGCTTGCGTGATCTGGCTCCACACCCACTCGCCCACGTCGACCCGGTGCTTGCTGAATATCTTGTTCTTCAGCAGATGGTAGATGCACATCACCGCGAACGACTTGGTGTCCTTGTCCGACAACTGTGTGTCGACGTTGCTCGCGCTGGGTAAGACTCCGAAGAACACGAATAGCACATATAAGCGAGAAGAGGGACGAGAAACCTTGGGACGGACGGCGAGGGCCACGGCCTCCTTTGCCACAACCTCCTCCGTAAAGAGGTCTTCGGTGAACACGGCCGCGATCTTGAGAAACGATCGCTCCATCAGCACTCCACAGCAACGCCACCCCACACGCGCACCACTGCATGCAAGAGGGAGCGAGATGCAAGAGAGGAGTGGTGTTACTTGATTCAAGCTCTCGCTGTGGAAGGAAATGTTGTGTCCGAGCGTTTCGCGAATCAGTTCGATCGCTGACGATATCTGGTTGGTGTGGAAATGAATGGCGAGCAGCGAGAGCATCTCCAGACAGTGGCCGCTCTTGAGCAGAGACGATAGACAGGCCACCACCGCATTCTGTTCAGACGAGAGAAGTGAGAGGGCAGCGATCGGCCGTCAAACAAGTGATGAGCTGATCTTAGTCGTGAGGGGTGTACTTTAGGGCAATGGCGCAGCAGACCCTCACAGGCAAGCACCCAGCACAGCCCGAGCTTGGCAATTCTGGTCACAACACACACTCACGGCTTGAGCAAAGCTTCGCTGCGGAAAGAGAGAGAGAGAGGCGGAGGCACGCTGGGCTGGAGCTTACCGTTCATCCTTGACCTTCATGAGGAGCGTCAAGATGGCGTTCATCTCCTCGCCCTCGAGCTTGAGCTTGAGTAGTCCCACGAGGCCGCAGTAGAGCTTGAGCAGAGCGGTGAGCTTGATGCGCTGTTGAGCTGGCAGTGTAGCCCTGCCCTTGATGATGTTGTCGAATTCGACGACCATCGTCAACAGCCTCGCGCGTAACAGGATGACCGGACTCCCTTGCACTTGATACGTCGCCAGCACGTGTACGGTCAGCCACCACGAGCCACACAGCGGGCAAGACACAGAGCGTCGAGTACCAGATTGCTGTTCGTTGAAATAGGAGTCAATCCACCTGTGATCATGCAGGAGGCCGCTCATGAAGGCAACCTGTTATGGAGTACAGCTGTGAGTCCTTCTGCAAGGCAGCACCAGTCACAAGACGTGTGATGTAGGCCTAGTTGTGTACCTCGTCCTTGATTTGGGTTATGGTGAGCTGCAGGGCCAGGCCCGGCATGAGATGGTGTTGCATGACGTGAGCTCGCACAAACAGCGCCACGGCGGGCGACAGCGAACACAGGTCCAGGAGCACCTCGCTGATAGGTAATGGATTAGATCAAGAAACTTCTTCACTGCGCAGAGAGAGAGAGAGAAAGATAAGCGTACGTGATGCGTTGCGGTGCTGATGGAGCGCATTTGATGAGCGTGAGCAGGATTTCGTCGCGAAGCGCTGGCATGTTGAGGAACAGAACTCGTAGCAATCGCCCGCCGAGCTCGACGCACAGGAGCGCTTCGATAACAGTCTGTGTGGTGCGGCACACCGTGTGTGAACTCATGCGCATTACGCTCAGAGAGCCAAACCACCATGACGTCCTGTCCGTACCTCCAGGCCCAGCGGCGCTCGTCGCACGCGCTGCATAGCAATGGGCAGGATGAAGCCCAGCTCTTCGACATAGAGTTCGTCGCCAAAGATCTCCGAGTTGTAGATGGGGAAGTTCCGGAGCGCATGTCGGGACTTGGACGCGTTTGCCAGCCGCACGTGATCCATCACGTTGTGAAGTTCGCTCAAGAAGAGCCTGGGCGTGCACCACCAGCCAGATAACGGAGAGGACCACAACACGCATACCGTCGTTGGTGAGCGCTGATGGACAGTGACGCGTGCACCGGCGGGTGACGGCCTTGGCGTACCTCATCTTGACCTCCTCGCCACCGCTCTCAAACTCTGAAACGAGTCGTTCGCCGTACTGGTACACGAGGCTGCCCTCTGAGGGATTCTGATGGTGATGATGACACGAGCGCACCGCACAATGCACGCGCAGCATCACATCAGCGTCAGCGTGGCGAAAGGCCGAAGCTGGGCCGAGCTCATTGCGTGGTAAGTTCGTCGTGCACGCACCATCGAGCCGGTCTTCTTCTTGCGCTGCAGCTCGGCTTCCAAGGGCTCCTCCACCGCGTCGATGTCCAGTGCCATGTACGCCAGCACGCTGTTCAGCTGTGCGTGATGCACCCATCCGCGCCCCAGTGTCCCACCCGCCTGAGAGATCAGCTCACAGATCACACACTGATTTCTCGAGATTTGTGCGGGGGGGGGCGTGTGCCTGTGGCAGGGAGTGCAGCTTCTGGAAGAGGATGGAGTGGGCGGGGTTGGCGAGCGCCACCCGCACGAGGTAGGGCAGGCAGGCCACGACCTCCTCCACCAGCTGCTGGTGCTGCTGCGCGCTCGTGTAGGTCTTCTCGTCGAGGATCAATTCGAACGCGCCCGCCGCGACCTTCTCGTAGAGCGTGCCTGCCGCGCGAGCTGGATCAAACACGTCGTCCAGCGCCGAGGACGAAGAGGCGTCGCCTTCACCACCACCACCGGTGCCGTTCACGGTGGGCGATCGCACGACGCCCCATTCCTCCGATTCCTCCTCCATCTCGGCCTCGAGGCCATTTCCGGCTGCGGCAGACGATCCCGAGGCCACGGGGTAGGCGGTGCCCCACTCCTCCTCGGTCTCCATCATGCCCGCCTCGTCCCCGCCTCCGCCACTACTGCCATCGTGCACGTCCCTGTCCATCTCCATCCTCTCTCTACGCGCCCTCGAGAAAAATGAATATTTAAAATAAATATATTATTCTCTCTGCTGACGTCAGCAAATATTTAATATATTATTCTCTCTGCTGACGTCAGCAAATATTTAATATGTTGGGGTCTTTAGGAGCGGCGCTTCATCATGCGTCTGGGCGCATTGGCCACAATGGCCGAGGTGCAGGCGCCGACGTCGGCGCAAGCCTGCTCGGCGGTCTTGCCCTCGGTGAGGTCCTGGAGCAGGATCGGCAGGGTGTTGAGCACAAAGTTGTCGCAGGCCTGTTGCAGCGACTGGGGAGCGACTTCGCAGACGGCCGCAAAGGCAAGTTCGATCTCGGTGGTGGTGGCGTTGTTCTCGAGGTAGCCCTGGATCAACATGGCGCCAAACTCGCAGAAGGGGCAGATGTTGGGGTCGATCTGCGCAGAGACCAAGTTGCTGCTCGAGAAGGCCAGCACCACAGCCAGACAGATCGTCAGGAATGACAGGACGTTCATCTTCTTCTTTTTCTTCGGTGGTGAACTCTTTGAGCGAGATAGGACAAGTCACGATAGCGTATTTAGGGAAACTTGGCGTTGCGTGTTAACGGTGCTGTTGCATTCCTGAAATAATATTCAAAATACTTTGCATTCTCAGAATAAACCGCGGCGATCTGCGTGCTCAGGTAGAGCTCGTACGGAGCAGTGGAGACTGGGGTCAGCACACTGCACACTGAGCCAGCCGTTTGCTGCGCCGTGGCTGAGTACCATCTCCATCTTCTTTTTCTTGTTTTCCAGTAACTTTAGTTCCTATGCTCAAATCAGCAGATTGGAAGTGGTAAGCGGGAGAGCGACATCGGCAGCGGCAGCAGCATCGCCGAGATAGGAGGAGAGGAAGGAGAAGTGGGTGTCGTTGCTGGCCTCGTCGATGTGGCTCACGAAGGAATTGAGGTTGGCACTGTCCGCAGGAGAAGGACTCGCACCTGGCGATGTGGGCACGTTGAGTTCGATCTCGAGAGTGTTGTTATTGGAGCTGGCGTCGTCGGGCGGCTCCTTGTCGCCATCGCCATCGCCATCGCCGCGGTCCTCCCCGGTGTCGTGCGAAGCTGGCGCCACGGCCACATCGTCGCCCAGAAAGTCGATCTCATCGCATTCCTCGTCGTAGTAGCCGGTGGTGTTGCCCGCGTCCGTGTTGGTGTTGCCCTCATAGTGGAAGTCGTGGTCCTCGTCCTCGCCCTCGTCCTCGCCCTCGCCCTCGCCCTCGTCCTCGCCCTCGCCCTCGCCCGTCTTGGTGTCCCTGTCCGCGCTCGCCCTCACTTCGGTTTGGTAGTTGTTGGTGTTACTGTTGGAAGTGGCGTTGATGATGGCGTTGTGCAGAGGATCGTCGCCGTCACCGGCGCCGTGGCTTGTGTTGTCGTCCTCACCGCCGTCAGCGACGTGGTATGCGCCGCCGTCGATGCTGCCGCCAACAGAAGGCACGCCGACGGCCATGGAGTCCATGAAGCCGGCGGTGAGAGAATAGAAATCGATGCCGATGCCTTCAACCTCCTCGGTACCGGTTGCGTTGGTCGTGCTGGAGGTCGTGGTCGTGGTGGTTGGGGTTGTGGTCGTGGTTGAGGTTGAGGTGGGAGTAGTCGAAGTCGTGCCGCCGCTGCCGCCGCCGCCAATGCTGATGTTGCTCTCGCTGTCGTAGAAGTCGTCGATAGTGAGCTCGTTCGAGTTGTCCATCAACTGTACAAAGTTCAGCGGCGGGATCTGGTTGGCGGGCGCGGGCGGGTCCTGAGGCCACGACCACTGCGGCGGCGGCCGCCATGCGCTCGCGGCCGCCGCCTGATGCATTTCTGGTCCCATCGCCGCCGGGGTCGGGTGATCTGCCATGAGCTGCTCCCAATCGCCGACCTGATCGGCGTGCATGGCCTCCACGTTGACGGCGAGCACTAGCTCCTTGCCACGAAGGACCGCGCCGTTGACGATGGAGTCGTCGTCGAGCTCGAAGATCTCGTCGTCGTCATCGTCGTCGTAGTCCTCTTCACTCATAAAGGAGCCACTGCTGTTGGCGGCGGCAGAGCGACGCGAGGGTACAAGCATTAGCAGGAACAGCTGGGCCGGCTCGGGCGCCTTATGGGCTTGCACGGCCTTAATCGCTTTGGCCTTGATGAGCTTCGCGCTTGCCGGCAGATGTAAGGGGAGCAGGTACGGCTCCATGTTGAATCGTACGCGCAGCACCTCCCTATGTGATGTGACGCATGCCACGCAATCACTAAGCAGCAGCGACGGTGAGAGGCGAGGGGACAGGGAGACGATGGGACGCACCAGTGCGAACGTTCTGGCGGCGTGGTGTAGACGAATGGGCCGCTCTGAGGGGAGAAGTAGGGTTGCGGTGGTGGCAGCGCCGCCTCTTCGTCCTCCTCGCTAAGGGTTCCCTCGCCTTGCTCAATGTCGCGTCGCAACATCTCGGCCATCTTTTGGAGCGCGGCCGCCCTGTCGGCCCTACGCACATGACAACAGCCAAACAGGTGTGCGGTCAGGCCAGTGGTGAGTGAGCTCCAGCGGCCGATGGATGGAAGCGTACGCGTCGTCCTTAGCCTGGACTGCGGAGAACTCCTCCACAAAGTCGTTCACGCTTCGTCGCTTCCCGCCTGCGTACAGCGCCTGTAGATCGTCGATGCGCCCCGTCGAGATAACTTCGTCCTGTTCCATCGCATCTCCGCCCCTGTAGTAGTTGCTGCTGCCGCCGTCGATGTGCTCGCCTTCGAGCTCGTCCTCGTCCTCGTCCTCGCTCTGGCCGTCGCGCAATCGCCACACCTGCACGCGGCTGCCAGGCCCTGAGCAGATCTCACCCACGTCGCGCAGGATCTTGCGGATGGCTGCGTGTTGGTTCTGGGTAACGTGCTTCTCGGGGTAGTTGCGCTTGACGTATTCGCCGATCTGAGACACCGTCGCCGTGCCCAGCACGCTCATGCTCTGCAACACGATCTCCCTCCACGTGGGCGGCGGAGCGCTGACGCTGGTCGTGACCGTCTTGCCTGCCACCGGCCTTGCAGGCGCAGGCGCGGCTGAAGCCGCTCGTGTCGAGGAGTTGGTCGAGAAGCGCCGTGCTCGCAGCGGCCTTATCTCGTTCGTCGGCTTGTTGATCGTCACCTGTCGTTGTGGGCGCCTCCGTGGTAGTGTCCCGTTGTTGCGGATGCTGGTCACGACTGGCTGTCCGCTTAACACGTCGTCGTCGTCATCGTCGGCGATCACCACCACCTCTACGACTTTGGCCCTCTTGCTTGGCCGCACCGCTTGCTGCTTGCCTGGGCCATCGTTTCTGCTCTGCACGCGGGGAGACGCGTCGGCCGTGGTCGGGCGAGGCCGGCACGCTGCGCCATTAGTCACGTCTCGGTTTCTCTTTTCTCTGCGCGTCTCTCTCTGTGCATGCAGATCGTCGGTCGTTGGTGCGTCGAGGACGGTCATGGCGTCGCTCATCTCGATATGCATCTCCGGCACGGTCTCAGTTTGTGGTGATGGCGGCCGCGGCGGCGTCGGCGTTCGCATCGGCGATGGCGTCGTCATTGTCTTCGTTTGTGGCGTCGGCACGGTCTTCGTTTGTGGGAGCGCAGGTGGCGTCGGCGTCGGCGTCGGCGTCGGCGGCGTCGGCGTTCGCATCGGTGGTGGCGTGGCCACGGTCTCCGTTTGTGGAAGCGCAGGTGGCGTCGGCGTTGGCATCGGCGTTGGCATCGGCGTTGGCGTCGGCGTTCGCATCGATGGTGGCGTGGCCACGGTCTCTGTTTGTGGAAGCGTAGGTGGCGTCGGCGTTCGCATCGGTGGTGGCGGCGTCGGCTGTGGCGTCACCATGGTCTCAGTTTTTGAAGGAGGCGGCGTCGGCAGCGGGGCGTCTCCCGGCGTCTCCTCTGACGGACGTGGCGCCTTAGCGTAGTTAAGCCACCTATGCGCGGCCTTTTTATGCTTGCCGCCGAGACCTCGCTTTAGCCGACGCTTCTTGGTCTTGCTGGCCTTGCACTCGTCATCGTCCTTTGGCTCCGTCTTGACTTTCTGTACAAGCGCACCGCTGTCTGCGCCGCTGTCTCCTGTGCTGTCGTCCACTGTGTCGCCGTCGGTGTCATCGATCGCGCCGCTGTCCGTCGTGCCATTGTCCAGTGTGTCGTTGTCCGCTGGCTGCTCGTCATCTGACCGCTCGTCATGCTCGAGCTTGGCTGATGCCTGCTGCTGCCCCTGCTCGATCTGCCACAGCAGAATGCAGGTGACGGGGCAGTTGCCCTCCTCCGTCCACGTCGGCTTCCACTTGACCTTGTACTTACAGGAGGCCTTTGGGTTGATGTCGATGATCTCCTCGACCTCGTCCCACACGACGCCCTTCTTGGCGACCCGATCGCCGCCCGTCTTTCCGATCACGTCCTCGGCCACGCCCTTGGCCGGCTTGCGTGGCCGCCGAACGAAGATCTGCTTCTCCGAGACCCAGCTGTCCTCCCACTCGACCAGGTACTCGGTCACGAGGCCGTTGCCGTCATCCCCTTTGCACACGCGTCGGTCGATGACGCGGTTCACAGAGTAGAGGTTGAGCGCGCTCAGATTCGACGGTCGCTTGAGCGTCTTCGGGTCGGGCAGGTTGTCGATGTCGATCAACTCCTTCTTGGGCTTGATGAGCTTCTTGTCCTCGTCATCGTCGCTGTTGCTGTCGTCGTCGCCGTCCATGCGGTGCGCGACGTCCTGATCTGCCTCATCGTCCTGCTGCTCCCAGTCGTAGATGGCTCGCATGATCCTCGACTCCTCGTCGACCGGCAGGAGCAGCAGCAGGTGGCCGGACTGGTAGGCCGCCTCGAGCTTGACCGAGCGACAGATCATCGCGCCGAGCGAGATCTCGCCCTCCCTCTCCTCAATGAAGGCCATCTTGCCTTGACGGCGCTGGCCCGTGAAACGGAGGAACCACATGCGTATGTCGTAGCTATCCTTGTCGTGACCCTTCGGCACCTGGATGACACCATCGCAAGCCGTTGTCTTGTCAGTACACAACGCGCCTGTGGCGCCTAGCAAGCCGTGGCAGCTACGTGCGCGTGTGCGTGCATGGCGTGCATGGCGTACGTGTGTGTGTGCATGGGCGTGCGTGAGTGCGCGTGCGTGCGCAGTGGTGTGTGCGAGCGGGCATGCGTGCGAGTGGAGGAGGCGTACGTTGGTGCCACATATGCCCAGCCAGAAGGGCGCCTCGTCCGAGTCGGGCCACACGGCCACGACTTCGGCCAGGGCCAACTCGAGCTCCCTCGTCGGTTCCATTGTGTCGTGTCCTCTCCCTCCCTGCTCGCTCCCACCAGTTTATATAAATTTATATAATATAATTTTAATCACAAAAAATACAATAAATCAGATTAATACACAAAACAGCAAATAAAATTAATTAATATAAAATAAACAATACCTGAGCGGCGAACGCGAGATGGACCCGTGGGTGTGCGCAGAGTGAGAGAGAGCAGCCTCCACCCCTGCCCTGATGACCACGCGAGAGCCCTTATGGGACGTGCGTGAAAGCGGTGGGAAAGGTCGGCAGGAGACACCGCAGTCTTTCTGTACCCATCAACTCTTTTCCTTTTATTTCTTTTTACTACGAAAACATTTCCCTTTTTTTCTCTCACTGTTTGGAAATTAAAATAAATTTAGTTCGCACACCGCTGCAGATGAAGCGGCAGGGGAGCGTCGTGGGCAGCATACCTGCCGGGCGGCCGGGAGACCTCGACGACAAGGACCAGCTCATCGCCAACGCCATCCAGGTGCGTGTCCACAACCCCGCCTTTCCCATTTACCTTTTTATCAATATATTATTTATATTTAATTTTTAAATAAATTTGTACTACGTCTCTTCCTCTCTCTGCCTCGTCTTCTCAGTCCGCTAACGGCCCCCCTGAGGGGTGAGTGCAATATTTGAGGGATCGAGAGATGAACAGAAGAGAAAAGGGAAGAGAGTTTTCCCCCACTGAGAGGTCTCTGCTCGCTGACTGGTCTTGGGCGGTTGGATGGTGTGGTGGTGGTGTGGTGATGGTGCAGGTGTTGGAGAGGAAGGGGCGTGGCCGGGAATGCCTCGATGTGCTGCGG
>CDFA01025429.1:1443-12514 GCA_000826305.1 Acanthamoeba healyi | reverse complement strand
CGAGTACGTCAAGCGGTTCGAGGCGCCTCGATCAGAGCCCATGCCACCTGCACCTGTTCCCGTACCGATCGCTGTAGCAGAGGAGTCGATGCCCTTCCCCATGCCGGCCGCCCCTGCACTCCCGCCTCGCCCGCAGACTCAGCCAGCGATGATGGGCTACGACCCGTACGCGGCGGCCTACTACCAACAACAGCAGCAACAGCTGCCTCCTCCTCCCTACGACTACGGCCTGGCGCCTCCAGCCGGTGGCTTCTACGCGGCTCCGCAGTACCCCACGCACCAACAGCCGCCCGTGCATCAGCAGCCTGCTCAGGGCCAAGGCGTGAATCTCGTACGCTTACTGTCTACCCGCGACTCGATCCGTGTGCGCTGACCGCTCCTTGCTCACCCGTCTCTCTCCTGCCCGGTCCGCCCTACAGTACGACTACCGCCAGCGCAAGGGAGGGCTGGGGCGCCGGCTGGTGGAGAAGACCTACTTGTGGGGCAAGTGAGCCTGATCAGGCGCACACAAGGGTACCCTTTAGGACCGCACGCGGAGGCTCACGCTTGCTGTACAGAGAGCGACCGCGTTATTTATTTTACCCATTTGTCGAAGAATTATTTTATAAATACATATTTGAATATTTTTTTTGTGTCGACGAGGCGAACGCCGGTCTTTCCTTTCCTTTTGTGGCGGTTCGGGCGTTCAGTCGAGCAAGTAGCGCGCAACCCGACACAAGACGATGCAGGAGGACACGGACGAGAGCACCACCCAGCTGCCGACGATGCTGGAGCAGCAAGCGGAAGAGGATACCATGGCGGTCGAGCCCGAGAACACATGCGAAGGCGAGAAGGAGCAGCACAACGCATCGCCCAAGAGGAAAGAGCCGGGGACGAAGATGCCGAAAGCCAAAAGGCGTAGGTCTGAAGGTAGGCCCTAACTCCCACCACCAAGCACGGTTTGCCCGTACTACGTCTGTAGCTCATACGTATCGTTTTATGCTACTCAGAGACGGCGGCGCCAGAGCAAGTAGAGGAGATTCCTTCGCCGCCAGAGGAGGTAGGTGTCCTCTCTTTCGTAGCGCGTCCGCTCCACCTCTCTGACCACACCGGTGCCGCAACAGTTCAAGAGATTGTACACGAATTCCCTGCTTATTGCACAGATGCGTAGCGCGACAGACTCGATGTGCAACAGGATGGTACAACAACCCCATTTCGTCTCATCTCGAACGCACTATTTTGACCTTCGTCTCGGGAGACAGGAATCCAGAGATGTGGATCGCTACGAGAGGGCACAAAAGGAAGTTAGAACCAAAGCACGAGTCTCAGAAGACCTTCCTGCCACCGCGAGTCACGAAGAGTGCATTCGAGAGAAGCGCCAGGTACTCTGTGCGGTTTCGTACTTGCAGGAAAGCGTAACCTTACCGCTCCGTCTGTAATTAGCTCGAGGAGGCGATGAAACGGCTGCAAGAAGATGACGACAAGATGAAGCACGAGCATGCTGCAATCGTTGCCAAACTCAACGCGAAGAACGACATGATTGAATCTCTTCAGGTACTCCTGAGCACCCAATCTCGCTTGCTCGCTCGCGTTATGCGTTCAACACCTAGTTGCGCAGGAGGAGAAGTATCATCTGGAAGAAGAGCTGCGAAAGAGCAAGGAACTACAATCGGCCCTCGCAGAGAAAATGAGCAGGGCGGAGGGCCTGACGAATACGTTTGAGCTCAACTACAAGAGTCTACAGCAAGAAGTCGAGGAGCTCACAAAGAACATTGAGATGGAAAAAGATACGGGTACGTTTACCCTATTAGCACAGCGATGTTCTCACTGAGCCTCTAACTTAAGCACGTGCTCTGATTAGTTGCATCGCTGAGGAAGACTCATGAAGAAATGGTGAGTCAGCACAACGAGGGTGAAGGTACATTCTCCTAAACAGCGCGTAGTGCTGCTTGCTTCAAGTGCTGCTCACTATTGCACAACAGAAAAGCTTTTGCAGTGTAAGGAACAGCTAGCCGCGAAGGATCGCCAACTCAAGCAGTTTCAAGAGGACTTCATTGAGCGAGACGCCGACCTAAGAACCAAAGCCCACCTGCTAAAAACGCTGAGATATGATCAGCAAGAGGTGCAATGGCGGCTCCTATGGCGGGGGCACCCGCACGCTACTCATCTGTGCCTTGTTCTTGCCCGCAGTGTCGGAGGAAGATGGCCGATCTGGAAGAGGAGAATGCTAGAGCACTCGACGTCAGAGAGGTATTTTACTCTCTTTACGCCTTTCGTGCACGTCCTTACACTTTGTCGGTGATCAGAAGCACCTAGCCGCATGCGAGAAGAACGCGGTGATGACCAAGCGTATCTCGAAGCTTGAAACATTGGTTGTGTCCTTGAGGGATGAGGAGCGGGTCCTCAGGGAGGTGCGTACGGCGGCATATTCCTTTCTTCGGTCCTGCATCCTGACATTGGTATGTCTCAACAGAAGCTAGAGCTGGCTCTCGCCCTGAACAGCGCACTAAGGAGAGGAGCTGAGGACGAGTACCTCCCTAAATCATCAACGGCTGCGGAGGTGAGCGACAACGACGCCGTAACGGCGATAGAACGCACGAGCCTAGAGCGCCTTGCCGAAGTGTGAGTACATTCCGTCCCTCATGGGATGACGCGGCCCTCATACTTCTTTTGGACACTCCCACAGAAGCGAGGAGACACCCCGGGTAAGGCTGCTATCGCAGACCATCGCGGCACCGCAACAAGTTGAAGTTGCTGCCCAGGTACTTCCCGATCCCGCAGGAAAGAGGAGAAGCAGTTGCTAATCGTTGAGTTGTAAGGATTCACCCAGAAACCTCCTTCAGGCGCTCGCGCCTCGTGCCCTCTCACAAGATCATACCACTGTGGCTTCGCCTTCGAACATCCAACCCACAAGCCGCTCAGCTCCGATGTGCTTAATCAACATCGAAGATGACTATGAAGCAGTCACGCCGACAGCTCCTTCGCCCTCAGCACACCAACCCCGGGCTTTCATCTTTGGCTCTCCGTCGCACGTAGAAGCCCGACCCTCGCCGACACGAGCTGCGCCGAGCAAGGAGCTTAGCTCGTTTGTGTGGCTCGAGGAGAAGAACGAAAGCGACAACAAAACGAAGGAACGCGAGGAGAAGATTGCCCAAGAGGCTCCAGCGGCGTCCGACACCAACTGGACCAGGAGGAGGCAGCGACAGCCGGCGCCAAGCGCGCTTGCCTTCGACAGAGACGCGTGTCCATGCGGCCAACCAAGCTCCGGCCTGATGGTACGTTTCCTCCCCCGTTCTGCTGTGCGGCCAAGATCCCACTAAGATTGTGTTTGGCTCGGTGCAGTATCGCTGCCGAATCTGCAGCAGAGCGTCCCACAAGGAGTGCGCGGACGATGCCGGCGGACATACACCCGGTACACACGTCCTCTCATCACGAACCTGCTGCGAGCGCACTCACTCGAATCGCTTCCCGGTACACCCACACGCAGGCGCGTTCTTCACTTGCCAGCAATGCAAGAGCGACCTCCAGCGCAACGCCGAAGCGTGATCCGTCCACGCACAACAGTGACCACGCCGAGAGGGAACGGGGGAGGAGGGGAAGCGATCGCCCGTGCTAGATAGGTGGATGAAATGCGCACACTTCCGATTACGCTTCGTGTTTCACGTCAGCCGCAAGAGAGTCACACCGCCGCGAGCGAGCAAGCAATCAACCAACCAGGAGGAAGCAAGGGGAGAACCGCTGCTACTGCTGCCGCTCAGCTGAACATGTCGTACTCGTCATCCACCATGTCCTCGTGCACGGCCGCCGTGGTCTTCGTGGGAGCCTTCTTCTTTATCTTCTTGCCCTTCTTGGCCGAGGAGGCCTTGAGCTTGTCGTTGACGACGACGTTGAGCGTGGCGATGAGGTCCTTGACGTCTTCGGGCTCGACGTTGACCGTAGTCTGTCTGAGCATCTCCTTCAGGAAGGTCGTGTAGAACGCGCTCGCCTGCGTGCAAAGGAAGGATTAACAAATCGCTCGCTCGTCGTCTCAACATCTCTGAGGCGTGAGGCGACAAAGGGCCGCAGCGTACCGAGAAAGGCTCCACTTTCTTGCTCACGAGCTCGGCGAGCTTGATGTAGTCCCTTTCGCCTCTGGGCTTGAACGAATCGAGCGTGATCTCCGTCTTCGCCTCAGCCTCTCCGTTGTCATCATCGCCAAACAGGATGTCCGAGTCCTTGAGCGCCGAATCTTTCACGGCGAACATGTCCTTGGCATTCTCGAGATCGGATGCCACAACCTGCTCCTGCAGCTTCTTCTTCTCCTCGTAAGTGAGCTTGAGCGGGGCCAACGCATCGTCCTCCTCATCTTCCTTCTGCCTGATCTTCTCGAGCAGAGCCTTTCCTCGCTTCTTCTTCCCCGAGACCTGCGTGAAGGTCTTCTTCTCCTCGGGCGGGCCGGTCGGCTTGGCCTTGGGTTCCTTGGGCTTGTCGAAATCCTCCCAATTGTCTGTCGCGGGTCCCCCAGTGTCCTCATCCTCGTCGTCCCAGGCATTCACGATGGTAGGCTTATCGGCCGGCACCTTCACCTCGAAATCGTCATCATCTGCCCATTCCAATTCCGGAGGGGGGAGAGAAGAGAGAGTAAGAGACCATCAACAAAAGCAGGAAAAAGAGATTGAAATGCAATTGCAATTGAATCGATGAATTTTTGGTGGTGGAGGCGGTACCCCACGACATGGTTGGTTGTCGATTTGCCGTGTGCGATGCTCTCCCACCTGCCGAATCGGGTTGTGCAACTGTCGCTGCAGGTAAATGAAACGGGGAAAAAGACCAAGAAAATAAAGTGCTTCAAATTCTTCAGACCATTGCTCAAACCACCCGAAAAATAGGCGATATCTTCAAAAAGTTAAAAAATGTGCTGCAGGCAAACACACCCAAGCGACAAGTCCGGCTGCGCTGGCCGCTGATCTCCATTCTCTCCATCACCACAACAATCATGTCGAACAAAGCTGCCGCTGAAGCCAAGGCCAAGGGTAACGCCTTCTTCCTCAAGAAGCAGTACCCCGAGGCCATCGAGTGGTACACCAAGGCGATCAAGGCCGATCCCAATGACTCCACCTTCTACTCCAACCGCTGCGCTGCCTACATGGGCCTCGACAAGTTCAACGACGCGCTCAAGGACGCCGAGATGTGCATCAAGCTGCAGCCCACCTGGGTCAAGGTACGCCGCCCCCTCGTTGCTTTATCTCGCACTATATGTTCTCCTACTCGCTGCCAATTCGAAATCCGCGGAGCGCTCAATCTCCATTCGTTTGATCTCTGGCGCCATCAGGGCTGGTACCGCAAGGGCGCTGCCATGATGTCCCTGGCCCGCTACGAGGAGGCTGCCATGGCCTTCAGGAAGGGTGTCGAGTACGAGCCTCAGAACGACGATCTGAAGCAGAAGCTCGAGGATGCCGAGAGGCAGGCCAAGTACGCTCCCAAGAGGTTCAAGGAAGACGGCGTACGCTTTCCCTCTTCTCTGCGTGTCCTCTCTCTCTGTCTCGGGATTCACTCAAACTCCACTCGCGCTACGCGTCGGCACTCGCCAATGTGCTGATTCGATTTTATTTGATCGGTCTGATCTGCACAATAGTCTGCACTCTCCCCTGCCGAGCTCGCCAAGGAGGAGGGCAACGCGCTCTTCCGTAACGCCAAGTACGAGCAGGCCATCGAGAAGTACACCAGGTGCGCACACAGCCATCACTCACTCGCGGCCTTCTTGCCTGCCTGCTGTGCACTCACCTTCGTGTCTTCATCTTGCTTGATCATCATCATCTGCTTCATCAGGGCCATCTCGCTTGCCCCGACTGAGGATGAGAAGGCCACGTACTACACCAACAGGGCCACCTGCTACGCTCAGCTGCACCACTTCCAGGAGGTGGTCGATGACACCACGTCTGCCATCAACATCAAGCCCTCGGCCAAGGCCTACATTCGTCGCGGCCTCGCCCTCGAGAGCTTGGAGAAGTACAAGCAGGCGCTCGAGGACATGAAGAAGGTGCTCGAGATGGACCCCGGCGCGATGGTGGCCTCGCAGGCCATCCACAGGCTCACCCGCGCCGTCAACAACATGTAAACGATAAGGCACGCGATAGGACTCCTCCACCACCAACACCAACACCACCAACGTTGTTGGCCAGGGAAAGGAAGGAGGGAGGACGAAGAAGATGGACGAAGCGAGTAGCGCGAGATCTTGGACGTCCCCTCCCTACAAGCGTTCGAAGTTTTGTGATTGAAAAAAAAGTAACTCGAGATGGAAATGAATTGAATCTTTGTGTGCGATTCTCTCTTCCCAAGTGCAACCCGTTCCCTCGCCCTTTGCTCTGCATCTGCGGCAGTTCAGCTTTAATCGATCAATTGCGCTACTCGCGTAGAGGGGCGCCGCAAGCGCGAGATAGAAGCAAAGGAGCTAATGCAAACGGCATCGCTGACACGATGAGAGCAAACTTTCGTGCGCACTACTACTCCTCCCTGGGGTTCCAGGGGGCGGAGCTCAAGAGCTCGCTCGAAGTCATGCTCAAGGACAACATCATCGGTAATCGATCGTCCCCCCCCACCGCAGGTGTGATTTCATTTCATCCAATGCTTGCCTCCTCCCACGCGTGCAGAGACGAACAAGCTGCACAAGATCTGCCTGTCATGCTCCCTCCCTCCCGAGTATCGTGCCATCATATGGAAGCTTCTGCTCGGTACGCGCCTTGCCCTTCATCTTCAGCGCCGGGTGAGCGTGTGGGCTGACGCCGTCGCTCTCGGCTGGCCTCAAGGCGTGGTTCCCATGTACAGAGAAGTGTGGGAGTTCGTCCACCAGCAAAAGACAGAGCAGTACGAGGACATCAAGCACGCCGCCCTCCTCATCTATCGTTCCGTCTTGCCACCTTCGGATGCGGCCAGGTACAGCATCCATCATGGTGTGTGGTGTGCGTGCGTGAGTGCATGTGGCGTTTACAGTGTGTGCGATGTGTGTCAGCTGACGTTGCGCGTTTGTCTCTCTCTCAGCGACACGATCCGATCGCTGCAGGGTCGCTTGATCAGCGCACACTCGGCCACCGAACAGACGGACGATCCAGCTGGATCAGGTGCACCTCAAGCGGTCTCGGCTCCACCGGTGGCCCAAGTACGTCCTCTGTGCCATGTCGTTGGCCGTCTCGTCTCGCGCGCTTGACCTGATCAGACGCCTGTGCTGTCCAGCTGTCCAAGAGCGAGATGGCGGACCTGCTGTCCGTCGTGTACAGAGTACAGACCTATTTATTCGAAGAAGAGTCATCACAAACCGCCCAGGTACGTCCCGCCCTTCCCTCGCACAGATGTAACGCGTGTGCGTGTGCGTGTGCGTGTGCGTGTGCGTGTGCGTGTGCGTGTGCGTGTGAGGCACCTGAGTGTGATCATGGTCGTACCATGAGAGAATCGCACGATCAGGCCTGAGGTCCGCTGACGCCTTGTGCATCGACGTACACAGAAACAAGACTACGACACCGAGGAGCTGCGTCGCATCGCCGAGGTGTTTTGCAGCGTGTGCGGGACGCTGAACGAGGCCGACGCCTACTGGTGCTATTCTGCCTTCCTCCAGTGCCGCGAGCAGATCTACGGCCACCACGCCACCGGCATCTACCACCAAGTACGCCCCGCTCATCACCATCCCGTGTGCACTCTGCACGACGGTCATCACCGCATGCGGTATGAGAGATTCGACTCGCTCACACGCTTGTCGTCCCATGCCAAGATCAACGTCCTCACTCGGCTTGTCGAGCGATGCGTGCCGGACGTGTGGCGACACCTCCTCTCGCTCCACGTCACGCTCGACGGATTCAGCTACCAGTACGGTTCTCTCACTCTCACACACCTTGCTCGAGAGACAGAGACTCCCCTTGCAAGCAGCTCACAACCCTTACTACCTCCCACGCAGGTGGTTCCGTGGCTACTTCACCTCCTGTCTCCCGCTTCAGCACCTCGACAAGTACGTGCGCTCACGCGTGGCCTGCTGGCAGACTTCGGGACCTCGGGGCCCTGGCACGGGATGCGCGCATGTGCTGCTGTGTTCTGAGCATTCGATGTGGCGCGTGCAGGGTGTGGGACCGAGTGATGGCGGTATCGCACGACTTCCTCGCCTGCATGGGGTGCGCCATCATCATGCACCTCAAGTACAAGATCCTAGACACATCTAACCCGCGCGAGGTCAGGCTCCTCCTGGGCAATCCGGTACGCCTTCCACACACACATCACACATCACACAGTCACACATCACATCAACCTCGCGTCTAGTCGTTCGCTCCTCTTCCTCCCTCACCCTCCCTCCTGCCCAGCTGCCCAGGGTGAACGTGGAGCAGCTGATCGCCAAGGCGACCGAGCTGTACACTGACCTGCAGGAGTCGCACGTCCGATCCAAGCAGTCGCCCACATGACCTGGGCCCCGAACCACGGCACGGACATGACCGTTGCCCACACCACACCAACGTGCGCTGTGGTGTGCTTGGGCGGTCCGAGGTCGCTAACACCCGTGGCAAGAGACGATCGCCAAGGAGATGCACGTGACCGTACTGAAAATATTTATATCGATTGGACAAACTGATTGAGATTTCAATAAAAACTTCAACATGTTTCATAACTGAGATTGTAAAAAGACCTTTTATGGAAGGTGGGCTGTTACCGAGCTCTGGAAAAGGTAAGGACGGTTTCATGGCATGACTCCTCATGGAGAACTGGTTGAGGACTCCGCCACCCGTCGGAGCTCACCTAGGCGCGCGTGTCGTTCTGCTATTCCCAGAAGCCACGGTCTCTCAGCCATTTCCGACGGTTTTATAACCCCTTACAGACCAGTTTACACCCGGGTAGTCCTCTCGTCCCTTTTCTACTAGTTCAAGCTCGCACGCACACATCAGACGTCCCGCAGAGGAGTCACGGCTTGTCCCAGTACACCACACACACACACACAAACACAGAGAGAATGACCACGGCAGAGCAATACAGCAGCGAAAGCGAGCGTCCACGGCAAACACAGGGCCATGACGACCACTGCAGCAGCAGCAGCGGTTTCACGACGTGCACACAACCAGAGTCGGTGGATCTCCACCACCGTGTGGCGGTGATGGCAGCGGCCTCGACGTCGACCACGGCGACTGCCGTTGCGGCTGCCGCACTGCTAGGACGACGCGGCAAGCTCCGCCCGAGGAAGAGCGTCTCCGAGATGACCGTGCCGTGCGAGTCGCGCACCGAACTCATGTCCCTCCAGAAGACCGAAGCCGGTACGCCTCAGCCCAACCTCATACCTCACTCAACCTCCTCCGTCAGCCTCCGGAGGTCATCTTCAGATCATCAGAGATTAATCTTAGTTCCACCACACACACAATACAGACATCGAGGTGTCGCGGGTGCAGGGCTCGCTCATGTTCACGGTGGGTCACTACCGGGTGTGCAATCTCATCGGCAGCGGCGGCGGCGGGCGCGTCTATGCGGGACTCGACCCCACCACCGGCCAGCAGGTGGCGCTCAAGATCTGCAGCAAGCAGCTGACCGACCGCCAGATGGCCCGGCTGCGCACCGAGTACAAGGTGATGAGCAACCTCAAGCACCGGCACATCATCAAGCTCCACGGCGTGTTCGAGAACGACTCGCGGCTGTGTCTCGTCATGGACTACGCCGAGGGCGGCGACCTGTTCGAGCACATCAAGGCCCACAAGCAGCTGCCGCCGGCCGAGGCGCACCGCATCTTCCGACAGCTGGTGAGCGCGCTGGCCTACATGCACTCGCAGGGCTACATGCACAGGGACCTGAAGCCGGAGAACTGTCTGCTCGACAAGGAGGGCAACCTCCTGCTCGCTGACTTTGGCTTCTCCAACTTCTGGTCGTCGTACAAACTCGAGACCGAGGGCGTCGGATCGCTCAACTACGCCTCGCCCGAGATCATCACGTCGTCAGCCACCTACGTCGGGCCCGAGGTCGACCTCTGGTCGCTCGGCGCCGTGCTCTATACGATGGTGACCGGCAAGCTGCCCTTCTACGCCGCCGACCCGACCAGCACGCACCGCAAGATCCGCCGAGGCGCCTGGCGCATCGACGCGCTCATCAAGGACGATCCCGACGTGTTCGACCTGCTGTGCCGACTGCTGGAGCCCAATCCGCTGAGGCGGGCTACTATCTGGGACGTGATCAACCATCCGTACTACAAGGGCAGCTCGAGCGCGAGCAGCAAGGTTAGATGTGCGGCGGCTGATGGCGGTGCGTCGTCCACGACGACGCGCACGTCTCCACCGGCATCGCCCACCAGCACGTCGGACACGCTCAGCTTCCTTCCCGACGACTCTTCATCTACATCATCTGCCTCGAACACCACTTCATCCTCGTCATCCACATCCTCGTCGTCATCGTCATCCTCTTCATCCTTCCCTTCGTTCTCTTTTTGCACCTCGCTCTCCTCCTGCTCGTGTTCGACGTGCGCTTCGGCCTGCACCACGTCGACGTCCAACACCTCGAGCACCGGCGCCAGCCCAAGCGCCAGCAGCAGCACCACGAGCAAGAAGAAACTGCACAGCACCAAGCACACCCTCACACCCATCGCCGAATGAATGTAAAAAACAACAAAACAAATCATAATTTAAATCAGAATATTCCAATTATTCTCGAATTCCTCGAATTCCTTTAATGCTTTAATGTGAATGACAGCAAGGCAGAGAAATTCTTTTCTTTTCGATTTGTTGAGCCAGGTAAAGGATCGATAGGACCAGAAATCGAACAATCAATTAATTGCTTCAAGACACCGGGAATGTCCATCCACAAGCTCGACAAGGCGCACGCGACGGTGAACCTCGAGGAGGCGGCGGCCCGCACCGGCACCATCCGCTCGGTGCCCTACCACGAGTCCATCGCCTACCAGCGCTTCTACGCCAATGTGTTCACCAAGGCCACCGTCTTTGGCAAGAGGTGGGTCCCGCTGACCAAGACCTACATGCCCACCGCTCTCCGCTGGGGCTTCCTCGGCACCCTCGCCGCGGCCTACATCATCGAGCCTCCGTTCCTCACCCAGTTCTTCTCCAAGCCCGCCCAGTCCAAGTAAATTGTGGAAAATTTGTACGCCCTT
>CDFA01025424.1:3260-22265 GCA_000826305.1 Acanthamoeba healyi | reverse complement strand
GCTTGGGCGCCCCAAATCAACCAGACAGAGACAGAGAGAGCGAGTAGAGAAGACGAACATGCTTCGAAAGGGAGTCCCCTTGGGCTCGCACCCCGCCTCCTCGACGACTGCCGAGATGGAGGGGTCAGGGCAGTGGAATCTTGGACAGCAGACCCCCACGGGGAGCTCGGATTTTGTAGGAGGATCATCGTCGACCGTCCCCACCTCGTCGGCCGCCGAGCCCACGATCATCCAATTGGACGACGCCGCGGCGCTGCCCGCCGGCGGTGGCCTCGATGATGGCGTGGCCATGATGACTGGCGACACCGGCATGCGCGCAAGAGCGGCTGGGGGAGGAGGCACCTCCTCTTCCTCTGACCGCCCTCAGCTCGAGCCCCCTCGGCGCTCAGGTACGGATCCCCCCCCCCCAATCCTTCCATCTCTTCCACTACCCTGGCCCTACGTGCCACGTCAGCACGTAACCGTCGCACGGCTTTGTGGGGACTGCGCAGGGCGAAACAGGCAGCAAGATGAAGACGATTTCGATCCAGTGGAGGAGTTCCTCGCAGTGCTGCCGCCGCCGCTCGCTCGTGGCCTCGTGGCCGTGGGCAAGAAGCTCAACCCGTCGGGGATGCAGCTCGTCGCGGTGAAGAAGGACCTGCACGAGGACCCCACCAAGGGCAACGAGACTGTGTACACGCCCAGCAAGAACCAGCAGCTCGTGCAGGTCCTCACCGCGGGTCTCAAACCCTACGGGTTGGCCCTCGCCATCGCCACCGTTGTGTGGCTCCTCACCACCCTTATCACCCCCACGTACCGACGCCGACTCCATCCCATCCGTTCACTCCGCGTCACGAAACTCACTCGTTGCTTCTTCTCATATGCGTGTGCCGCGTCGCGCAGGTTCTTTGGGTATCCCTACCTGTACATGGACTTTGCGGGGATCTTCTCTGCTTCCTGGGCAATCCTGCTGTGGGGAGGTGAGACGCACATGCGCTTCCCCAGCCCCAACCATCGCTCACTCACTCGCCAATGTCCGTTCTACAGGCGTGCTGTCGTCGGCTGTGTGGTATTTCCGTGGCCGTGACGTCAGGACCCAGGGGAAGCCCTTCCTCTTGAAGGCTGCCAACTCTCTTCTCTTTGCCACGATCGAGGTAACTCGTGCGCAGTATCGGCCGATAACCCCGTCTGGCAGGCGCACTGACCTCGTGTGAAATGCACACCGCATTGTGTAGGAGTTCGGATTCAGGTTCCTCTTCGTATGCGTGGCAATGGTGGGGACCGCCATCTTCAACGGATTCATCGAACAGGTCGGCCTCTACCTGGGCGCCGTCATGATGATCGCGGGCATCGTGGTCCTTGCCATCGGCGCTCTCTATCTCATGGTGCGCTCTACGCACAGCTGCAACTGCGCTTGCACCCGCCGTTCACCGCGAGCTCGCAATGACCCGCTAACACGCCACTCCAGGGAGTGCTCAAGCAAAACGAGCACATACGACGGATCATGAAGCGCTACAACCCAGTGCACGTCATCGTGGGCAGCGGAATCCTCATTGCCGCCGGCCTGTTTGTTTTGGTACGCTGTTAACAGATCATCCCTCTGCGGCTTGGACCGGTCACCAACGGCTGCTTCGTCATGTGGGCACACGTTTTGGTCACCACAGATCATGGGCCTGGTGTGGAATGCCCTGTTCAGTATTGTGTGGGACTGGATCATCTTCCCCGTGGCCAACTTCCTCACGCTCTACCGGTTCGACGCGTTCTTCATGGGCGCTTTCGGCATGAACGCCAACGGGTGCGTTTCTACCTCCCTCCCTCCTCCTCCCACGCATGCTTACTCATTGCTGTCGTCTGCGCTGAGCAGCTACGAGGGAGCGTGGACGGGCTCAAGGATGAGAAGGAAGCTCTGGAACGGCAACTCTGACAACCGCATGTTCATGGTGGGCGTGCTCCTCGCCAACGTTTTCTACCGCGATGGCAAGAAGTACCAGGGCGTCCTTGGCTGGGTCAACTCCTGGTACACCTTCCCGTACCGCTGATGATGGTCTGCTCGCGCACGAACTCACGCGTGCGATGTGTCGGCACGACCACCAGGTACGTGGGTCTGGCGTTGGCCAACGTGATGATCAACTACGGGTTGTTCACCGCGCTCGCGGTGCACCTCCTCTACGACGCCCAGTTCTTCGTCGTGGGGTACATCATCAACAAGTACTTTGCCAAGAGGCGAGCCGGCCACAACGACCTCTGATCCGACAACCAACCCCCTTCCCCTCCAACCATTCCTTCATCCTTTGCACCAACTACATCCTCTCACCTACGCGCACACACACACCATCTTCTCATCAAATGCATTTACCAGCGCATTTTCTGGTGCAAGAGAAGGAAAAGTGAAAAGAAAATATAAACACAAAAGATGGACGCACAGGCAGGCCAGCAGCAGGAGGTCGCGGTGCAGCTTTATGGGGCACCCCTCTCCACCTTCACTCGCACCATCGCCATGGCACTCCACTCCCAGCACGTCCCCTTCCGCCAGGTAGTCCGAAATGCATCATCAACTTGAACATTACTTAAATTAATATTATATATTTATTTTACGTAAGTAAATGTAAATTTTTGTAAATAAATAATAAACTTCCGAATAATTTTGTTTTGTTTTATATTTTAAAAATTAATTATTAAATAATTCGGACCGTCGTGCATATAAAACAACGAGGTGGGCTGCCTGCCACACACGGAGGAGGCGCTGAAGCACCATCCGCTGGGGTTCATCCCCACGCTGGTGCACCTCCGCCCCTCCTCTGGCGACGACAATGCCGCCGCACCAACGTCGCCGTTCCAGGTCTACGAGAGCGCTGCCATCGCGCGCTACCTCGACGCTGTCGTCTTTCCCGGTTCTGCCGCTGCCCACGAGGGCAGACCCAAGCCCGCACTGCGCCCGGCGGCCCATGACCCGCACACCGACGCGCGCGTCAACACGATCGCCAGCATCGCCGCCGATCACCTGTTCCGCCGGCTCGAGTTCGGCGTCGTCAAGCCGCGCCTGTCGCTCGAGTCCGGCGGCGGCGGCGACCGCGATGCGCTCGAAGCCGAGATCCGGGCCAAGGTGAAGCCGGGCATGGAAGAGCTCGAGCCCGTGCTGGCCCTGCTCGAGTCGATGCTGACCGACTCGGCGTCGGGCCAGTACTTCGTGGGCGACGACGTGACGTGGGCCGATCTGTTCGCCTACCCGCCGCTGGCCGACCTGCGAGCGATGCCCGAGGGCGACGCGCTGCTGTTCAAGTACCCACGTCTCGAGGCCTGGGTGGCGCGTATGGAGCAGCGTGACGAGGCACGACACACCTACGACGGCACCGTGGCCAGCCAGCGACCGGCAGCGAGACGTCCCGCAAAGTTCTGAGATCGGGGGCGAACTTCACCCAAAAATTTAGTTAAAAATCTAAAATTTAGTTCCTCGAAAAAATTACAACCACACCCCAACGGCTCTCTTGTGCTTTGCCTCGACCCAACAAGATGGAAGACCAGCTCGCGGCTGGCCACGTAGTGGTCGATAGTTTGGACGCTTATTTTGCTCGCCCGACCTCCCACTTCACCGCCTGCGTGCGCCGCATAGTGCGCGACGAGCTGCACCTCCTGCTACAGCAGCCGTACGCCCCCCCCCAGTCTCCTCCGTCTTCTCCCACTTATCGAGGCTCGTGTTAGTTCGGTGCATGGTGGCGGTGGCAGCCGTGTGCCACACCCCAACCTGGGCGGTGCTCTCTCGCTGCTGCCAATCGACCACGGCGGTGGCGTGGGTGCCACCGCAACTCCTACGCCAAACGCCACCTCTGGCCACAACACGCCATCGTCGTCGTCGTCTTCTACTGCCTCGGCTGCAAGACGGCGGAACCTGGAATCGAGCTTCGCCGCGGTTGCCGCAACTCTTGCGCCGGCGATCAACAGCGCGATTGAAGGCGAAACGTTGTTGCCATCCAGCGCGCGTCTCGAGACACTCAAGGCCGAATGCCGCAGCGACGCAGACGACGACTACGACTCGCTCTTTTGCAGCGTCGACATCGACTCGCTGGTCGCGGAAGCGAAAGCGGGCCCGAGCTCCGACGAAGCGCCGGTGCTCCCCAGCCCCATCCTGCCCCTATCCACGCGTCAGTACACGCACGCTTCATCACCATCGTCGTCATCGTCGTCCACGCCGTCCCCATTGTCCGTTGTGGCGCCGCCACAGTTCCAGCGCGACGATGACTCGAATGGCGGCGAGGCGCTGGTTCTGGGCTTCTCGCCGCCACGGGTACGGACGTCAAGCGCGTTCTCGCCCTCCAACGGAGCCCTCTCCTTTTGTCCGTCGCCTATTGCGGTGGCCGCACTGCCACCTCCTTCTCCACCACCTCGATCTTCTGAAGGAATGGAAGAGCTCATTGCCAGCGATGAGGACAACCACAACATCGACGGAGACGATGATGACGCTGATGACGACGATGGCGATGACAACAGCAATGAGGAGGACGAGGAGGACATTGATGGAAAGGCGAACGGCCAAGGCGCGTGCTCTCTGCTGGACGAACTGTTCCCGGAGAACTCGCAGCAGAGGCGGAAGCGCGCGAAGCAGGAGAGTTGGCACAGGTGGCTGATCGGATTCCACCCGCCGGGAGTGCCCGTGCCCAGCCTACCACACGAAATCCTTCACCACGTACCAAGTGACACCACGCCTACGCGTACATGTGCGTGCGTGCCACGCGGGGAGTCAGCCTAACACACATTTCTGTGATCCAACAGATTGCAACGTTCCTGCTGCCGCACATGGCCAGCTACAATCGCTTCGCTAGTGTCTGCCGGGTATGCACACGAACAAGACATCCTGCTCAGTCTCCGCTGGCCTGACTAAACTTGATTCCGTCGTCGTCGTGGCTGATGGCCAGCTCTGGCGGGCGGTGGCCACCGAGGGTCCCGAGTGGAGGCATCGCTATGAGGAACGGTTCGGCGGCCCATTGCCGCGCGCCCTCCTCGAGGACTTCGACTCGTCCATCCAACCAACCCAAGCCGACAGCGATACCTTGATGGCCACGGAAGGCGATCAACCAGAGGCGGCACCGACGCTTAGAGCTCCCCGCAACGGCTGGTACCTGGCGTACAGGAGGAGTCACCTCCAGTACCGCGCCATTGTGAAGAACACAAAGCCAAGGACAAGAACGACGAAGCGGATGCGAAAGGACAGCCGCAGGGCTGCCCCCATCGTCGTGGATGGAAAGAACGAGCGCCACAGGTCTCTGCTCAAGTGGGCCTCGGTGCATGGACACAAGGCGATCGTGCGCGAGGTCATGCGTTTGGTGAACATCAAGGCCCAGACATCAAACCTCAGCGTGGAGGACTACCTGCTCATCGATCAGACTGGCTGGCACTCTCCGCTGCACGAGGTCCGCCCGTCCATCCAACTCACTCACTCTCTCCTCTCTCTCTCTCTCTTGCCCTTGTGTGCTGATCGTGTGGTTTCAAACACAGGCGGTGGAGAACGGGCACGAGGAAGTGGTGCGCGTACTGCTCGAGGAGGGTGGCTTTGACGTGAGCACGTACCGCCTGCGCTGTAGACCGATCCTATACGCATGTAGGGTCGGTAGCTTAAGCATCGCCAAGCTCCTCATCCAACACGGTACGACGCACGTGTGAACACGCCCACGCCGCACCGGCCCTCAACACTCTCATTCACCCACCATCCGCTCCTGTGAGTGAACAGGTGCATTGGCGGACATCAAAAACATACGCAGCTACGATTGCTCGCCGGTGCAAGAAGGTACAGGGAATGCTCCCGTTTCGTTGATGGTCCCGGTTTAGCAAGGTTTCATCTGCTCACACGATACCACCTATCACAGCGGCAGCCAAGGGGAATGTGGAGCTGGTGGAGCTGTTGCTCGACAATGGCTGCGATCCCAACCAGGGCGCGTACGAGCCTCCTGCTCTCATCTTGCCTCAGCGCACGCGCGGTTCCTTGACTGATCGCCGTGCGCGTGTTGTTCGGCATCTGACACAGAGGGAAGACGTCGGCTCTGGCTGATGCCGTCCTGCGCAATCACGTTGAGGTTGTGCGGTGCCTTCTCCGCCGCGGCGCCCGTCCCCATTGCTGCCGCGAGGCCGTCCTTCATCTCGCGGCGCGTCAAGGCTACGCCGACGTACGTCCTGCGCTCTCCATCCTCACTGACTCTCGCTTACCTCGATCTCACTTCTTAACGCCCAAACTGATCAGGTGGTGGAGCTGTTGTTGATGCACGGTGCCCACGCTACTCAGCGTGTGCAGATGGATCCGCCCTACGGCAGGTGCGAGGGGACCCACTCATTCACTCGCCGTTACGGCTTGTTGGTGGTGAGGAGTGGCGGGCACTGACGAGTGAGTCCTCCTGGTGCGCAGAGCGATCACGGCTGTGGAAGCGGCGGAATCAGAGGACGTGCGACGTGTGTTCCGGAGGTTCTCTGCCCGCGCACAGCGTCAATCACGCCGCAGTAGGCTCCGCACACGCCAACCACGCACGAACGACCAAGACCAGGACGAAGATAAAGACGAGGACGACGAAGAACAGGAAGAGTTTGATGCCGAGGAGGATCCCGAGGACGAGGACGATCGACACGATGACGAAGCCGACGAGCTGGCCCTCGTCGACCTACGCCAGCGCAGTCACGCGAAGACGCACTCCGAGAGCGAGGACGAACCAGAGGACGGCGCGGAGGAGGAAGAGGAGAAAGATCAGCGATCAGGTGAGGATCAGGCCCCGACTGTGAAGCAAGAGAGCGAAGACCAGGACGCGAAGGAAGGCGTGCGGGTGACGGCCAGCAAGCGTCTCAAGCGCAGGAGACAGCATCGGCCCGACACGGTCCTGCTTGAACTGGAGAACAGCCTGGATCCTGGTGTCGATGAAGTTGAGGAGCAGCATCAGCAGGCGTGCAACAGTGCCGACAGCAACGAGCCAGACGCGGAGGCGGATGCATCGGCCGGCCCTGCGAAACGAAGGAGGGCCGTCATCTCCAATGCCGAGGAGGACCAAGATGACAACGACCACCCCAACGTCGGCACCCCCAAGGCGTGACAGAGCCCGATCCCGATCGTGCTTCGTGAGACCGTTATGGCGTTGTCAACTTCCCTCACATACACGATCATCGTGCACTCGCTCGCCCACCATCGCGAGCTGGGGGACTCAGGAGTCGACAGCAAACGGCCGAAGAGAGTTTCGGCCATTTGAATTGCCCGGATTTATGCCGGTTCGGGCCGACGGTGCGTGTGCGGATCTCGCGACATCCGAGACATCTCGCGCAGTTCAGCTGCACGCCTGACTTCTACTTCCTCCTCCTTGGCGTGGGGGCCTCACTGAGCCCATCGCCGCACCTGCCTTTGCGAACAAGAGGAAGAACAAGAGATTCCAGCCGCGAGCGGTTTCATAAACTATATTTTACGCGTAGAGAGTAGCGTATGCCCCCCCCCCTCGATTTGCTCAATCTGCCCTTTCCCTTGCCTCCTGTCTCTTTCCCCTCCCATTCATTCATCAATTGCCTCATGGCTCCCTCCATTCATCAATCGAGACGTACACGAAATTTTATCAATTTTTGACAATGCCCATTTCGATCTCTACAGAGAGAATGCTGCAGCCGCAGAACCCATGGGAGACGGGCGAACTCGCCGGCCTTATGGGCGTGGCCAGGGACGAAGGCGAAGTGGTCAGCACCTGGTCCGTCGGCGTGGGATTCGACCACCAGATGGCGCCCGTCCTGCGCGGTCGGGTATGTATGCAGCATACATACAAGCAGGCCAGACACGTGACGAGCGCACTGACCACGTACGTGTGCGTGCGTGTGCGTCTGTGTCCAGGTCGAGCCACGACGCTATCGTAAGACGATAACACAACTGAACCACATCACGCGCAAGGAGAACGTCTACAACTATGTCTTCACACTGCTGCTGCTCATCTTCGTCGTGCTGCCCATCGGCTACTACTTCTTCTTTGCCGATGTCGTGCGCGGCTCGACGGGCAAGGAGGTCATCGTGTTGCACGACACCGCGCTCATGGGGCTCACCTACATCATTCTCGCGTGCGACGTGCCTGCGCTGCTCTACGTGGCCTATCTGGGCTACCGTCGCGAGCAGAACGAGATCCACTCGCTGTCGCACTTCCTCCTCATCATCCTTTCCTTTGGCAACACCATCGCCTATCCGTTCGCGCTCGAGTTCATCCACGGCGAGGACCTCTCCATTCTGTTCCTCCTCTACCCTCTCATCTTCCCCTTCCTCAGCCTCATCTCCATCTTCATCAACAGACGCCTGCCTGAGGTACCGCGTCTCGTCATCACCGCCATCACACCACCATCACATCAGCGTGCCCGTTTTGCTAACGCTCGCCCGTTCCTTGTATGTATGCAGCTGCTGGGCGAGGCCAACGAGTTCATCGAGAAGGAGAACATCGAGTACTACCACGGCAGAGGCGTCACGCTGCGGCTGAGGCCGGACCTGGGCGATCGCGTGCACATGGTCGTCAACCTCTCCAGCGGCTACAACAGCACCGAGGACACAGACAGGTCGCCTGCAGTGTGAGGCTGGCTGGCCAGCCTCACGGCGAATTGCTGCACGGGGCTATAGCAGCCCGCAGCGCTCGACACGCACACACACGCACACAGTCGTTTGGGTGTGCCTGGTGTACACAACAACCCTCATCCCCTCCGTACAATCGGTCTCTCCACCATCGTCATCGTCATCGTCTCGCGAACGCTCGCTCTATTTCACCAGAATTCCCACGGCACGCCTAACACGTTAGGCGCGGGGGCTGGCCCATCTTCAAACTTTACCACAACCACAACACACGACGCCACACATCAAAATCAAGACGCGCACATAGAATTAACAAACATAGCAAGCAGCAATGTTGGACTACTGGCTGGCACACGAGAATGCCGTGTTCTTTAACCACATCTACATGTTCATGGTGGGCGGGTTCACGATCGGCAGCATAATCTACATGCGAACCACGGCACACAAGCAGCAGTACCTACCCTTGACCCCCACTCTGCCCCCTCCCCCTCAGCCCCCTCGCAACGTGTGGGATCTGCACACGTGCGCACATATCTTGCACGAGCGCTGCGATTAATCGCAAAAATCTCGCTGCGCAGGACCGGACTGCACAAAGATGCGTCGTCGCACTTCATGGGCTTCGTCGCCCTCTTCTTCGCTCTTTTCATCTCCTTTGGCTACTTCCTCGTACGACCACTCCCTCTCTTTTTCTTTCTGCATTTTAGAATTAATTTAAAAGATATTATTTTGAGTAAATCTTTTGGTTTATTTTATTGACTTTTTAATAAAAAATTAAATTAATGCGAATAATAAATGATGTCCGCAGGTGTACGCGGCGGGAGTGGGCCTGTTGGCGCTGCCGCTGCTGTACGTGCTCTCCATGTGCGGTGCGTCGGCCATCGTCTTCTACCTGGACAAGGCGTTCATGAACGGCGCCTTTGTCAAGTGGGTCAAGTACTCGGGCAACCAGGTCACCAAGTCCATCCTCCCCATCTACAGGTACACACTCCCAATTGTCCCCTTTCCACCCACTTGTGTTGTTGTTGTCCTCCACACCTTCTCCTCGTCGTGGAATCTGACATCGCACCCAACTCTCCCATCCCTTAACGTTGCAGCACGCACCACACTTGAACAACGGCACACCAGCGGGGGGGAGGTGAGAGAGAGAATGATGCCGGCCCAGCCTCAACACACCCTAGCGCAGCAGAGGATGGACCCTTGAAGAAGAAGCTGTTATGTCTATTTTCTCAAGAGGCGCCCAATTAAGTTAAATTATAAAATTACCATAAAAAATTCGGAGCAAGACGAAGTTCCTCACACCACCATGCACACGCCGGGAGGCGACGGCCTTGGCCGATAAACCAACACGTGACGAGAAGAAGTAGAAGAACGACGACGACAAGTGAAGAACGACGAAGACGAAGAACGACGGATAACAAGCGACATGATGACAAGTACGGACAAGAAGAAGCAGAAGAAGCGCACTGCGGCGACTGCAGCCCTGCAAGCTGCGGCCCCGAGCAACCACACCAGGCCCGCCAAGAGGTCGAAGGTGACCACGCCCGCCACCAAGAGGGGGCGCCGTGGAAAGAAGAAAAACACGAGAGAAAAGGCTGAGGAAAAGCAGCGCGTAGCGGCTCGAGCTGGAGATGATGGAGACGAGAGCCATCGACGAGGTCGAAGAAGCGAACCGCCCGCTGCTGAGGACGGTGTGGCGCATTCAAGGGGACACCACGAGGGCAAGCAACTCGTGCCGTTGCGGCTTCAAGCACGGGAGGAGCTCACGCGGGAGGGACTGCGGGTCCTCAAGGAGGCGGATCGAGCGCTACGCCGACGTAGCGGCATCCACGAGCTTCGCCTCCAGGCCGCCAACAAGCAGCTCGGTGCGGGAGCTGGTCGCCACGAGCAGCAGGCCGATGCGATCCTCGGACAGCTGCACCTCGGGTGGACGTGCTACGTGTGCAAGAAGCGGTACGACCAGCTCCACTTCTTCTACGACCAGCTGTGCCCATGGTGCTCTGCTCTCAACTACGCCAAGCGGTGCGTCTTACCCCCCACGACGCTGGTGATGTGATGGTGGTGGTGGTGGTGTAGCCATGGCCCTGATCGACGTGATGCGGTGCGTGATCGTGTTCAGGTTCGATCGAGCCAATCTCACCGGGCGAGTGGCGCTGGTGACCGGAGGCAGGGTGAAGATCGGGTATGGCCTCGCTTGCTTGATTGCTTGGCTGCGCCATCACTCGACCGCTAGTGGTGCTGATGGTGGATTGTGCCAATTCATGCAGGTTCCAGTGTGCGTTGCGGCTGCTGCGTTGTGGCGCTTCGGTCATCGTCACCACCAGGTTCCCGACTGACGCCGCCCTCCGCTATCACGGCGTACACACTCTCCACTACTGAAGATCGTGTCTGTGTGCCTGTGCGCTGACGTCATGATGGTCGTGCTTCAGGAGCGTGACTTTGACTTGTGGAGCGAACGACTCTTCATCTACGGCCTAGATCTGCGTGGCATGGGTATGGTGCAGATGTTCACCGAGTTCATTGCGCGCACCCACAGCAGGTATGCCTCGTCGCACAACATGCTCGCTTCTTTGTGAGTTCATCGTATTGACTCGCAGGCATGTGTGTCGGTGTGTGCCGTGTGCGTCAAGGCTGGATATCATCATCAACAACGCCGCGCAGACGATTCGACGTCCACCGGCTTACTATGCGCACCTCATCCCGGTCGAGGGCACGCCCGCATCGCGTCTGCCCACCGACGTCCACCGGCTCATCGACAACTCATGGAACGCCCAGAACGCCGTCGACCTGACCCAGTTCAAGCGTGCGCTGGACGCGGTTCAAGATGCGCAACGTCCTTCCATGCTGCAGGCCCCACCGACCTCGGCTATGGTCGCCCTTGGCTCGCGCCAGTCTGGTCCCTCGTTGTGGGTCAACGAGGCCTCGGGTACGTTACTTCAACACAGCACACACGGCACCTGGAGGTGCACTATCTAACGGGCATGATGGGATTTGTAGCTCTGTCACAGGTCAGGCTAGTTCCTGGAGAGGACGACGCAAAGGCTGGCGGGGAGCTATTCCCGACGCGAGCGCTGGATGCTGACGGCCAGCAGATCGACCTGCGGCCCAAGAACACCTGGTCTGCTCGCGCGCACGAGGTGAGTTGCACGCGTGCTAGCTCCTGATTCGGGTGTGACGCAAGAGTCTCACCTTGCCCTCGCTGCTTCTTGCTGCTGCAGGTATCGGGAGTAGAAGCGATGGAAGTGCACGCTATTAACGCTGTAGCGCCCTACATCATCACCTCGCAGCTGATCCCGCTCATGCTCTCCCACTCGCCCGTGCGTTCAGTTGAGCCTGCTCCGTCTCACTGGCACACATGCTAAACGAGGCGTGTGTGCATGTCGGGATGGTCATATGTGTCGCAATCGAAGCAGAGGCTGGACAAGTACGTGGTCAACGTGTCGAGCATGGAGGGCAAGTTCACGCGTCCGCACAAGGATCACCGCCACCCTCACACCAACATGGCCAAGGCGGCATTGAACATGATGACGTGCACCATGGCAGCCGACTACGCGCGCGACAACATCTACATCAACTCGGTGGACACTGGCTGGTACAGTTTCACCACCATCGTCTTTGTGCCAACGCCATACGTCATATGACCAACATCATGTTCTGCGTCCGCACATACAGGGTCACGAACGAGCACGCGTGGGGCAAGGAGGGCTGGGACGACTTCACGCCACCGCTCGACGACATCGACGGCGCCGCCCGCATTCTCCAGCCCGTACGCGCTCTCCGCTCCTCTCTTTTGCACGTCCCTGACCATCAAATATATGCTGACGCTGCATGTACACAGATCTTTGACGGGGTGGGGCGGGGCAACTTCACGTCGGGCCTCTTCCTCAAGGACTACTCGGCCACCTCCTGGTGACCATCTCGCGAGCGAGAGCACTCTGCTCGATCGGCAAGAATTTGTAAATATTCTGAATTCCATTAACAAGAGAAAATATAATTTCTCTTTAATTCTTGTCGTGGTGAAAAAACGAACACCCGAGGGCACAGCCAAAAAGAGGGAGAGAGATGGAGATGGAGGAGCTCACGGCCAAGCTGGAGGCCTTCCTGGCCGCGCCAACTGAGCAAGCGAGCGGAGAGGGGGAGCAGCACCAGGAGGTGGTGGAGGCCCTCGACAGCTTCTACGCGACCAACGACAAGAGGGCAGACACCGCTTCAACTCCCGGCGAGGGCCTGTCGCCCGACTTTGTCGCTCGATTCGGCTGGGCCACCCGCGCTTCCTTCGTGGCCGCCCTCCTCGGCAATCTACGTGCACCTTCCGCCTCCCCCGCCGGTACGACTGCCAGCCTGGGCCGGAGCTTCGAACTGAACTGAACTGAACTGGATACTCGTTGCTTGCTTGCTGCTGGTCCCAGTGTGTCTGGCGGTGCTGCGGGTGTTCAAGCTCGTCGCACGAGAGCCCCAACACGCAGAGGACTTGGCTCAACTCGAGGTACGAAGTGCTTGAGCCCACCAGCGTTGTATGAGGGGGGAAATGTGACCGAACTAACTCTGAGCTGCACCTGGTCATCGATTGGCAGGTGCTGGAGCTGCTCCTGGCGTTCACAAACCTGGACGGTGAAGCGTCGCGTCATCGCCCTATGGCGGTGGCCTGCGAGGCTCTGCGGTGCGTCGTCAATTTGGTGCAGCACTCGCTCGCCACGCTGGGGCCGCAGCTCTGCACGAGCGTGGGTGTGGGCACCCTCCTGCGCGCTCTCGAACGCGAGGTCGAGCCCGCTTATCGCATGTCGCTCCTGCGCTTGGTCTTCAACTGCTCTCTCGAAAAGGTTCAGCGCTCACGTATGACGCTTCGTGTCCCAGCGCTGCGTTTGTTCTGAACTGCGCGTCGTGTACCCATGACGCACACGGCACACAGTCCACGTATCTTCCCGAGCTGCAGGCGTGCAATGCGCTGCCGATCACCATAGGCGTGCTCGAGTACGCGCTGGACCACATCACCGGCGGTGGGCCCGCTGATGAGCAGGAGCAGGTCGCCACCGAGGCCCTGCGACTCATCCTCAACCTCACTCTCCACTTGGGCCCGCTCGTCAATCCGCCCAATCCAGTGCCAAAGCCCGAAGAGGTAAAGCCGACTTGCGCGCTCATGTCGAGCACAACACGCACGTTCATCTTACGCGTGCGCAGGTGGAGGCGTGGAAGCAACTGGTGCCGCACATCCATCGGGTGATGGAGCTGGGCGCGAATCATCAGCGGATGCAGCACTTCGCGGTGGCGGTGCTCGTCAACACACCACAGGGCTGCGCGCACCACTTCCGCATTGACTGCACCAGCGTGGATTCGCTTATCGACTTCCTTCGCCGTCAATTCGAGCATCCCGAGTACGAGTGCCTCTCAGTGTGCCTTGCTTGGTGACTCAGTGCGCCCACGCTGACCACGCGGTGGGCTCGATCTTCAGTGAGACGCAGGTGGCACCAGTGTTGATGGTGTTGGTCGCAATCGCAAAGGGTATACCCGCGCTACGCGAGTACATGATGACTCGTTGCTTCCCTGTCCAACCTCCGCCCCTCTCCTCTTCCAAGCCCATCGAGTGCGTAACTCCCTTTGTTCGCTCGCTCTGTCAGTTTGCGCGTGCGTGCTCACGTGTGCGGTTCGATGTCGGGCAGGCCACCGCCTAATTGGCAGGGGAACGAGATCGGCAGGCGCTTGATTCAGCTCATGACGGCAGTCAACTACGGCCTCATGCACTACGTCAACGAGTTCATCTTCGTTCTATGCGCCGAAGACGGTGCGCACCTGTCCTCGTTCCTTCCTCTCTCCCCTTCTTGAATCTCACGCATCACCACCACTGTGCACAGTCGACATGTTCGTGAGGATGACTGGCCTGGGCAACGCCGCTGGCTGGCTGGCCACGCGCAACCTCTTCCAGGTACTCGTCAGTTCTTCGCGTGTGAGTGACAGTTTTGCTCAACGTGTTGAGCTCGATGCGCACAGGGCTTTCAGAAAATGGGCTCCGCGACGCCCTCGTCCACCTCCAGCTCGTCCTCGTCATCGAGCGTGTCCGCCAAGGGGAAGAAGAGCAGCCTTGAGGACGAGCAAGAAGAGGAAGAGTACGAGGAAGACGAGCTGGGCAGGCTGAGGAGGCGCGGCCACAGCACCGGCAGCGAGGGAGCGTCGTCGACGGACGGCCAGGAGGACGGGAGGGACGAGGCCAGCCTTCTGGATCTGATCGACAAAATCGAGAGGTTGCAGCAGTTGGGCATCATCAGCGTCATGCCGGCCGGAGACACCAAGAAGAAGGAGGACAAGTGATCGTCGTCGTGGCGGCGTGACACTTTCCCTCACACGCACCCTCTCTCCAACTGCACATGTACTTGTTTGAAACGGCAAATCTAGCTACCCCCCATGGTGATGTTGTGGCCGAGAGCGGCCGCCACCCAAACGCAGCTGCTGGTGAAGCTTACGCGGGATAGGGTTGAGTGAGCAGTTCTTTTTGTTGCGCAAATCACCACAAAGGGGGAGGCCTCAGCTGTCCACGATGTGGCACTTCTCGAGGTCGGGGTTGAGCCGTGATATCACATCGAAGGCCTCGGTCTCGGCTGCTTCTTCGTCCCGCTCAGCTGGCCAATTCAGCCTGCGTCTCTTGCAACAGTGCTCCAACGCCTCCTCGCCCTCTTCTTCGTCCTCGTCCACCTCTTCTCCGCCCTCGCCTTCTACTTCTGCTCCCCCTTCCCATTCCTCGTCCTGGTTGCCTTCGTCGTTGCTGCTATCCTCGGTCTCCACTTCCCACGGCCACACGCTTCCCAGAGGCTCTCCTCTCTTCCGCTTCTGGCCCGTCACGTACCACCACCCCCCCACTACCGGCCGCTCCTCCTCTTGTGCGTTGATGGGCCAGATTATCTGCATCCTCTGGTGCGTTGTGTAGGTACGAGTTGGTTCTCTCGTGCGTGCACGTTGTGTGGGTGTGGGTTGGTTCTCTTCCCAAATCAGAGAACAAACAAATTCGGATTTCATTTTTTATTCCAGGAAAAATTCATGAAATTCATGTCGACACAAAAGCTATCTCTGTCCCGTTTTCTTCCAGCGGAGCCCGCACCTGCAGTGGCCGCGAACACAAGCGCGGGGTGAGAACCTGGCGAGAGATCGAGCCTGGCTTGGGGGGAGAACACGTACGCGTTGCAGAGGGTGCCCTTGCCCTCGGGACCGGTGCGCCATTCGGGAGTCGAAGTGGCGCTGCAGTGCATGCACGTACGGCCGGTCATCACGCGCGGTACATGCTTCTTGGATGACGAGCTCTTCTTGCGGTTCTGTGTGCGAGAGGAAAAATCGGTCAGTTAACAATTCGTCCAACAGGAAAGATTGAAAAATAAAATAAAACGATCCCATTGGCTCTCCAGCTGAATCGTCCGATTGGGCGCCGAGAGGGACAGGTTTGATGGACAAGATTGGCACTCGGTCACAGGAGGCAACGCTATCGTTGCATCGAGGCGAGGATCTTCTTGAGACCATTCTCGCTTCTCACGCTTGCCGTCCCAGAGGTGAGATTGCGTACCCGTCGTCGGCTGGGCCACGGGTTGGTCACACGTTCCGGGGATGATGATGAAGAGGACGATGACGATGACGATGCCGACGAAGATGTACGCCTACGCGACGCTGACGATGGCGATGAGGCGGAGGAGGTCTTCCTTGAGATGGTCGTGAGGAGCGAAGGCGATCGGCGATGGCCCGGCTCGTCGTAGTCCGAATCCGATCTCTCCTCATCGTCGTCGTCTTCCTCGTCGCCGATGATGTACTGGAACAGCCCGTCGTCGCCATCATCACCATCGTCGTCGTCCATCGCAACCGCCCTCTTCTTGTTCTTCTTCTTGTCCTTGTTGTGGCTCTTCTTGGTCTTCTTGGTCTTCTTCACGACCGGCTGCGCCGCTTCCTCGTCGTTTTCGGTCGTGCGGCGCCGCTTGGGCGAGACCGCCGTGGCGGTGGCCTGGCGGCCGTTGTCGTCGCCGCCATCGCCATCAGCGTCGCCGCGAGCGCTGTCGCCTCCGAGGAGGGCGAGCGTGGCGGCGTGCTGCATGCGGAGGAGGTACATCCGCTGCAGGATCTCGTGCGGCTGCAAGTCCTCCTCCGCGTCTTTGTTTGACTCCGACGTCGGCGCCGGCGACGGCGCGGCCGACGGCGAGGGCGTGAAGAGGGTGGGCGACGCCGGGGCAGAGGAGGCATGGACCGGCGACGATGGGGCAGAGGACGAGAAGAACGAGGGCGAGGGCGAAGGCGAGGCCAACTCCGGATAGGGGGAGAGGGCGTCGCCGGCCTTGCGGTGGTCGCTCTCGCCGTCGTCAGAGTCCGAGTGCGAGCGGACACCGGCGTGGTGGCCACCATGGTCAGACACCATCATGAAGCTCAGCGAGGCGGGCAGGGCCAGAAGAGACCGAGGCATGGAGGAAAGGGCCGATGGCGCCCGCGAGGACATCAGGGTCTCCATCGAGGCGTTGTTGTGGTTGACTCCGGAGCTGGCGCTGTCGCCAACGAAGCACGCAGCGTGGGGCTCAGCAACCTGCACCACCAGTGGCGTGAGTGAAGTGAAGTGAGGGGATATGACCAAATGAGGCCCAAATTGGCGGACGTTAAGTCAAGGTCGCGCGCCATTGGTGGGCCCTAAAAACAATCCCACAACAGCGTGTTCGCCATCATCGGCCCACCATCACCGCGCCCTGTCGGTGGCTGCAGGTTGAGGTGCTGGGGCCACGCTTGAGGTGTGCCGTAAGGCTGCTGCACCGGTGCAATAATTCGAGGATAGGTGCAACGCGACCGCCCACACACACGAGCTATAATTTGACGAGGAATGAAGCCGAAGAAGGCGAGAGAAGGATGCCATGCTGGCCTCTCTCTCTCTCTCTCTCTGACACACTGCTCGCGCCAGCTCGCTGGTGGCGGCATAGGTTACGCGGTTAACTCTCTCAAAAGTTGAGATAACTGCGAGCTGCAGAGATAGTAAAGGGGAGAGAGATAGCGCCTAGGAGGAGGGCAGGGAAGAAGAGAAGAGAAGAGGAAGATGAGATGGACGACCTTTGGGATCTTTTGGAAGGAAGAAGAAGAAGATGAGTCGTTGTGGTGGACGAAGGATCGATCGGGCTCGTCGTGTCGGAAACGCGAGGGCGGATAGGGCGGAAGCGACAACATGTTGAACGACGCCATCCGAACACGACTACTACTACTGCAGGAGAACTCAGGAAAACGAGCACCTGGCGGAAGAGAGGAGAAAGATCTTGGTTGGTGCCACGGCCTAAGGGGGTATCTGAAGTAGTCCGTAGTTTAGGTCCGACTGTCACTTACCCCGTACTCGTTGTTGATGATGCCTTATCTCGCCTTGGAGCTCTTGGCGTTGGACGGATGTGGGCGAGAGGATGTGGAAGCGAGTACGAAGGGCCACGTTGGGATGAGATAGGTTTCGTGCTGCGAGGGCAAAAGGGCACGCGGGTATGATCAGATGGCGATTGCGCGTGTGCTGCGGTTTCCGACTTTTTAGGTACTATTCAAGTCGATCGAGTTTAGAGCCGAAGAGGGATGAGACTGTGAGATAGAGGGGGGTTTGAGGCTGTTGTGATGGTGTGAGGCGGCAGAACAGGCAGACAAGAGAACACAACGCGCGTTCCCCAGCCCGGCTTATCTCCACGCTTCGTGATGATTGGCCGGGAGTCGCGCTGACGACAAATAATAACCAGCCAGCCAGCCAGTTCAGCCGGAGCGGGCTTAGCAACATCACCATCGTCCGTCGACGTGGACCGCAGCAGCGCGGCCACCACAGCCCCCTAAACGTCACTTGCAGCGAACCCCCCCCCTCCTCTCACATCGCCAGATGCGTTCCTTGCGTTTGCAGGTTGTGCGTGTGACGCAAACCCCAAGACTCCCCCGCCTTTCGCCCCCCACCCCGACAGTCCGCGGCACTAGATGAGCTTGTTTGTTCCCTTCCTTCATCATCCTTATGCATACATATGTCTGTGTTGAGCCCCAGCAAGATCACGAGGCGATTCGAGGGGTTGGAGATGTGTCGTGATCACAGCGAGACTGAGCGGGTCGTGACGGCGGTCGGTAGGACGAGACGCGGAGGCCGTGGTCGGATGGGCGTGAGCGTTGTGGTGGTGGCAGGCGGAGAGGCGGCAGGGAGGAGGGACCACGGCACCGCAACCGAGGGCGGGAGGGTCAGGCAAGGGATGATCGCCTGTGGTGGCCACCGTGGCGTCGTCGTTGTCGTTGTCGTCGTCGTCGGTGGTGAAGATGGTGAAGTCGACGAAGTCAGCGAGAGCGGTGGAGAAGTCGGGGATGCCGACGCGGGTGATCGTGGATGAGACGGGGAACGGGGCGCGTCAGAAGGCGACGTCGTCCTCCTTGAGGAACGAGACAACGGAGCTGCCGCGGCTGACGTCAGCGCCGATGGCGGGGGAGGCACCGGCATCGACTTCACGTTCGCGGCAAGGGAGTACAGAGGG
>CDFA01025405.1:3980-18616 GCA_000826305.1 Acanthamoeba healyi | reverse complement strand
TTTTTCAAAAATTAAATCTCGCCGCGAGATCGGACTGCGGATCGATCTTGCGCACTCGTTCGATCGATGGGGGTGAACCAACGCGTGGTGGTGTGGTCGCAGGTGGAGGAGATGATCGAGGGACTGGTGTGGGCCCGGCCGAGCCTGCTCAAGCTCCACGACCACAACGTCGTCGTGCGACGCGACATGGCCGTGGACGCCTCGCTGCGCGACCAGCGCGTAGCCCTCATCAGTGGTGCGTGTCTTGCGTGTGTCGTGTGTCATGTCGTGTTGCGTGTGTCGTGTGTCGTGTGTCGTGTGCCTTGTGCGTGCGATGATCTCACTCTGCAGAGTCTCTCGATCACAGGTGGCGGCAGCGGGCACGAGCCAGCTCATGCTGGGTTTGTTGGCCAGGGCCTACTCTCCGCAGCGGTCGCTGGTGCGTGTGCGCTTGCATGCACGTGTGCTGAGTGTGCGGCGCGGGTGTGGCGTGTGCGCTCAACGGGTTGCGATGGTGGTGTGTGCAGGCGACGTGTTCACGAGCCCCGCTCCCGACGCGATCGTGGCGGCCATCAAGGCGGTCACCGGCTCCAAGGGCTGTCTGCTGATCGTGAAGAGCTACACCGGCGACCGTCTCAACTTTGGCCTCGCCGCCGAGATCGCTCGCTCGGAGGTGTGTAGTGGTGGTGGTGGTTTAACTCCGAGACATGTCTAGCTCGAGGTGCAGCGTGTTTGTGCTCACGATCGTGAGCGAACCAACCTAACCATCACGCTCTCACCGTTAGGGCCTGCAAGTCAACATCGTGACTGTCGGCGACGACGTCGCCTTGGCATCGGACGACTCCACGGCTGGTGCGCGATTGCCGCCGTTGCCGCCGCGTTGCTGCTCTCGCTAACTGTTGCGACGTGCAGGTCGCAGGGGCATCGCCGGCACCGTGCTTGTGCACAAGCTCGCCGGAGCCGCAGCGGAGGAGGGCCGATCCCTGGACGAGGTCACGCGCGTGGCCAAGCTTGCGGCCGACAGCGTGCGCACCATGGGCGTGGCGCTCAGCCCCTGCATCGTACCTGCAGTGGGCAAGCCAACCTTTACCCTGCCGCCCAATGGTACTGCACACACAGGTGTGCTTCTTCTTGCCATGTCGCCTGATGCTGACTGCTAGCCCGCTTCGGCAGAGGTGGAGCTCGGGCTGGGCATCCATGGCGAAGCGGGCGTGAGGAAGCAGCAGCTGGAGTCGGCCGACGCCACTACCGATCAGCTGCTCGCCGCCATTCTCACTGATTTCAAGGTACTACAGCCATGCGGCAAACGCATGTTGTGTGCACGCGGCGCGGTCCACCTAACCGTTGTGCCCTCCGCTCGTGCAGTTGGCGGAGAAGAGCCGTGTCGCGGTCATGGTCAACAATCTCGGCGCCACGACCAGCATGGAGCTCTACATTGTGGCCCGCCGAGCGCTCCGTGTCTTGGAGGAGAAGGGATTCGTGGTGGAGAGGCTCTTGGTGGGCACCTACATGACGGCGCTGGAGATGGCCGGCGTGTCGGTGACGCTGCTCCCGGTCGACGACGAAACGCTCTCGCTGTTGGATGCCGCCACCGCTCACGATGCCGCTTGGCACGGCTTCTCCCGCTCGGCGCCTGACCGCAAGAACGCCTGCGCCGCGCCCTCGGCCGCAACCTCATCGTCGCCTGCGCCTGCCGCGTCGACGCCCTCGCCCATCTGCGCGCAGCTGGCGGACGTGCTCGAGCCAGTGCTGACCATCTTGATTCAGCACGAGGACCTCTTCACCCAGCTCGACCAGCAGACGGGCGATGGCGACTTTGGCGTGACCCTGGCGCGCGGCGGGAACGCCGTGCGCGCCAAGCTATCCGCCCTGCGTGGCGCCGGCTCGCCGGCCGACGCGTTCCACGCCCTGGGCATGGAGCTGCAGCGCAGCATGGGCGGCACCTCGGGTGCGCTCTACGGCGTGTTCTTCCTGCGCATGTCCGACGCGCTTCGCAAGACCGAGGGAGACGCCGTCACCGCCGCCCAGTGGGCCGAGGCGCTCAAGGCCGGCACCGACGCCATCGGCCACCTCGGTGGCGCCAAGATAGGTACGCAGCAGCACTAGCACCTTGAGCGCTAGCGCGCGTGATGACTCATGAGTCATTGGTGCAGGCGATGCCACCATGATGGATGCTCTGCTGCCGGCAACGGATGCCTTCCAGCGGGCGATCGGCGACGGCGATGGCGGTCAGGACTGGCAGCGCGCGCTGGCGGCTGCCGTGGACGCCGCGAACAAGGGCGCCGAGTCGACGAGCGACCTCGTGCGACGCAAGGGCCGCGGCAGCTTCCTGGGCGAGCGGGCCAAGGGTCACAAGGACGCCGGTGCGCAAGCCGTCGCCCTCATCTTCGGCCTCCTCCTCCACATTCTCGCTCCCGGCACCAAGACCGTCAGCCACGAATGAGCGGGACGTGCAACACACTGGTACATTAAAAAGTAATTCCTCAAATATTTTGTTTTTCATGGTCATTTTCTCCAGTCATATTATGGAATTTTAAGCATGAATAATTCTTCTCAGGAGAAAATTCGAAAACGAAACCCTCAAATTACGTGACCAACCACGCGCAGCTCTTCTCGACACGAACAGAACTTGCGCGAGCAGGGAGGGCCCACATTCGATTGCGAGCCACAGGAGTGCGAACAGAAGATGAAAAAGATCCTGTCCTCCTTTGGGCCAAAGGACAGCGCACGAGCGGGGGAGGACGCCCAGCTCAACCTTCACGCCAAGGTACCTACAACCCCCCCCCATTAAATCATTTTTTTATAACTTATTCATAAATGGTTTTTAATTTGCTGCTTTCAACGAGAAAAAATGTTATGTTAATTATATTAATTTACTATAAATGTTGTGGAAAACAAAAAAAAAACAAAAAACAAAATCGACTGTGCAGCGGTTGGAGTCGATCAAGACCAACCTGAAGGAGGTCCACGAGCGCCTGGACAAGCGGACGCAGCAGACCACCCCTCTCATCGAGAGCAACCGCCGGCTGGGCCGTTCGTTCACCGCCTTTGGCGAGTTCCTCGCCTCTGTCCGCGAAGACCCCGAACTCGGTACGCGCACCATTTTTATTTATTTATTATTCATTCATTTATTAAATAAAGCCTCCTAATACGACACAATTAATAAAATATTAGTAAATATTTTAGTTTGATTTTATTTAATTTTATAAAAATGAAATACGAGAATTAAATAAAATCAAACTAAAATTTGCTGACTGTGTCGGCTGCGTGTGCGTGTGCGTGTCAACGGAACGCAGGCGAGTGTCTGGCCAAGGTGGGTCTGCTCGAGATCCTGTTGAGCGACCTCCTCGAGAAATGGGTACGCGTGCACACCGCCATCCACCTAGCGTGTGCCGTGGTGGCGTGCGTGCCAGGGTATGAGGGAGTCGGTGGCTGACGGAGGATCGACTGTACAAACAGAACACGGCGTCGGTGGACAAGCTGGAGGATCCCATCAACGAGTTCATCAAGGGAGAGGTCGCTGCGGCCGAGGTGCGCGCTCGCCTCCCATCATCTCCCACATTGTGTCGTGCGAGCAAGCGGGTGGCGCAATATGTGTCGATGTAACGTGTGACCGACGCGACCACCACCATAACAGCAAGAGAAGAAGCACTACGACAAGGCCAAGGCCGCGTTTGAGGCCGCCGACACCAAGCTGCGCCAACTCAAGAGCAAGGAGGACGCCAAGGCCTTTGACATTGAGAAGGAGCGAAACGTGCTCCAGGTACGCTGCGTCACCACCGCCTTCCTTTGCTCGCTGGCCAGCACACAGCTCACGGCGTGTGCTCGTGCCGGCGTTGTGTATGTGTAGGAGCGATACCTCGAGAGCCGTGACCAGACGCAGACCGCACTGGCCGATGCGTGCGAGAAGAACAAGTTCTCGACGCTGGAAAAGATGTGTGACTATATCGACGCGCAGCATCACTACTACAAGAGCGCGCTCGAAGCCGTCGAGGTGACCAAGCAGAAGGTCGACGACTACCGCCGATACATCACCAAAGTACGTGTAGCCCGGCCAGCCAGCACCGTTGCGCGCTCGCCCTAACACTCAATGTCACACCCACCACACAGAAAAAGAAAGAGTACCGAAGCACCCGGGGCGCAGGCGGTCAGGAGGAAGCCGACAGCGATGCCGAAGAGGACGAGGTACGTCATCGCCGGCTGCCGTCGCCATCTTGCCCTGATTGCCAACGTAGCTCGAAGCTGTGTTGAACACCCTCTAACGGCTGCTCGTGGTGTGCGCGTGCGTTTGGAATGGTTTTCAATGGTTTTGAATCCAAAGGCCCAGGCTGGCGGCGAGGTGGTGCGGCAGGGGTGGCTGCACCGCTCGGTGGGCAAGTCGTCGTGGAAGAAGTCCTGGGTGGTCGTCAAGTACAAGTATCTGTATTACTACTCCAATCCTGACGTGCGTACCTGCCTCGCTCGCTCTTCACTCCTCCCCTACAGCCCTCTGCTGTCGTGCATGGCACAGTGTGTGGTCTGACGTCGCGCGCGGTGCGCCCAAACCAGTCCTCGCTAGGCGGCGTGGTGCGGCTGACGCACTGCTCGGTCAACCCGTCGACGCGGAAGGACTTTTGCTTCGCCATCAACGGCCGGCTGTCGTCTCAGTTTTTCTACTCCAAGAGCGAAGCCGACATGCAGGGGTGGATGGACGCCGTCAAGGGCTGCATCGAAGAGGAGGAGGCGCACGAGACCCGACAGCTCGTACCGTCCACTCACCTGGCACCGTGCGTACGAGTGAGACAACTCTGACCACACGCACACGCACACACCAACTGCAGGGCAAGGAGGAGATCAAGGGCAACGTGTACGTTGAGGAAGAGGACATTCAGGACGAACCCGAGGAGGAGATCAACAACGTCGAAGGTGCGCATCAGCAGCGTCTTCAGCGTGGAGGCGTGGTTCACCTGCTATGCACGAACGAAGGGGACTGATATCGGGCTTGCCTCTCTGCCGTAACTTCACCAGATCCGGTGCAGAGGGTTCACCTGCAGCTGATCAGGGACGAGAAGAAGTACCTCGGATGCCTCACGCGACTCAACAAGATGTACATGCTGCCCCTCACGGTACGCTCGCCTTGACGACTTGACCACACGTCTGAGCTTTTGAGTGCAGCGACCTCTTCTAAAACGTGTACGATGTCGCCAATCATGGGTGGTGCGTGCGTCGTGTGTGTCGTTGTTCAGGCTGATCCCAAGCTGAAGGGCAAGATCCAAGCCGACGAGTTGGGCGCCATGTTTGGCAACATCAAGCCCCTCACCACATTCCACACAAACCTTCTCAAGCAGCTCGAGAGCGTCGGGGCCAAGTACGCGCACCCTTCTGCCTCGATTGTCGAAAACGATTTTGTTGCTCTCTCCGTGAGCATCGTCTAACGCACGCACCACACGGCACACGACACAGGGAAGTGAGCGCTGTCTTCCTCCACAACCTTAAAGAGATCGAGAGCGTCTACACGTCCTACCTTGTACGCGAGTGGCCTCCCACTAGTGCCGGCGAGTGTGTGAGCGATCTCTAACGGTCCTGTCGTGGTGCAGATGAAACTGAGCAACGGAATGCACTCGCTCAACGCGTGCAAGCAGCGCGTCAAGGTCATCAAGCAGTTCCTTACCGAGCGGGAGGAGATCCTGGGAGAGGGCAACGAGCTCGCCACCCTCCTCGCTCTCCCGGTACAGCGCGTGTCCCAGTACTCCAACTTCATCCAACAGCTCATCATGAACGGCTCCAACGGTATGTATGCCTGTGCGTGCGTGCGTGCGCCTGATGGACTATTGGCTTCTCCTCTGTTGAATCGCTAACACGAGCCTCGCGAAGACTCTACGCTGGACGCGGCGCACGATGCGTTCAAGTCCCTCATCACCAAGCTCAACCAGTGCTCGGCCTCGTCGGCCTCGCTGGGCAAGATCCTCGACGTGCGCCGTCGGCTCCACAACTACGACGTACGTCGCTCATCTCGCTCTTGCCTTGCGCGGACACAGCACTTTGGTTGACGTGGTTGGGCACGCGTGCGCAGGGCAACTTGGTCGATCCCCAGCGCAGGCTGTTGCGTGAAGGCCCCGTCCAAGTGCAGCTCCCCGCGCCACCAGCCGGTACGCCTCACCGCCCTTCCAATCGTCGCTCCTCTCCAGCCGTACCGCGAGTGACACTCGCCGTGCTCGTCGACCTGCAGGTCCAGGAGTGGCCGCGGCAGCGGCGCCGGTGAAGAAGCCCGGCATGACCGCCATCTACCTCTTCCTCTTCAACGACCTCATGCTCCTCACCAAGGCGCCCTCGCTTTCGCGCACCACGTACAAGGTCATCGGCCAGCTTGAGATGCACAAGGCCCACCTGGTCGATGAAGGTGTGTGCTCGCCTCACTCGTTCTAGCTTGTCTTGTCTTGTGCGAGCGTTAAACTCACGACATGTTCTTGTGGTGTGTGCGTGCGTGTGTGTGTGTGCAGAGTCGGCGACTCTGTTCAAGCTCGAGGAGAAGCAGCGGGGCAAGCACGCCAAGGTCAAGGAGTACGCGGTCCAGTGCGAGAGTCCCGAGGAGAAGGCGGCCTGGATGACCTCCCTGCTCAACTCCATCGAGGAGATGAAGGACAAACGCAAGAGTACGTATACACCACGTCGTGCGTGCTGCAGTCACTGCGGGGAGGAGGACACCGTTAACGATTGGCTGTTTGCCTTCCAACCCACGCAGTCTACGGCATGCCGCTGGATCAGCTGATGGCGACCTCGCGCGAGAAGGGACGCGACGTGCCCACGGTCATCGAGAAGGCCACCGAGTGGATCATCATGAACGGTACCTCTCTCTCTCTCTTACAACTCAAGCGCCACGTGATGTCACACGAACACGTTCTTCTACTCACTTCACCGGGGGGCGTCTGATCCGTCACACAGCGTTGGCTCAGGAGGGCATCTTCCGCAAGGCCGGTCGCTTGGACTCTATCGAGGACTACAAGGACCTCTTCAACCAGGGTACGTAGTCGGCTTCCCAGCCGCTCTCCCCAGCTCCCTCGCAGCCAACTGAGTTTGCAGAGTGCTGACGCACGCACGCAGGTAAGGCGATCGATTTCTCCAAGGAGTCGGATCCGTACGTGGTGGCGGGCGTGATGAACCACTTCCTCATGGAACTCCCCGAGCCTCTCCTGACGACCCCCATGTACGATCTCTTCATCGACTCTGTCAGTACGTGTTCCTTCTCCTTTCTCCCTTCTCTCTCTCTCTCCGATTGCTCTCCGTTGCTGAGGCCTGGCTGTGCGTTCCTGACATGTCGGGTTCGTGCAGAGGATGGACAGGCGTCGCTGCCGCGGTTGAAGGAGCTCATCATGCAGCTGCCGCCCTACAACCGATACGTCCTGCAGCACCTCATGTCCTTCCTTCAGCTCGTCGTTGAACACGAACCCAGTACGCCCGCCCGCTCGCTCGCTCGTTCGCTCTCTGTCACGCAACAACAGTGTTGACAAGAGTGTGCGCGCGTTGTGTGCAGCGAACAAGATGGGTCCGTCGAATCTAGCGATCGTGTTCGGACCGACGCTGCTGGGCGCCGGCAGCGCCGAGTCGATCTTCACCGACTTCACGGCCAACCAAAAGGTCATCGAGGCCATGATCCGCAACTACTCCACGCTCTTCCAGGTATACTCCATGCGCACCCCGCACATGTGGGCCGTGTGCTTACCTCGCTTGGTTCGGTAGGGTATTGAGGAGGAGCGCATCATCGTGAAGAAGAAGATGCTCGAAGAGGAGGAGGCCGAGAAGAAGAAGCGAGAAATGCAGCAGAGGCGAGTGACCGAGCGGTATGCCTGTTCCTCACTGCTCGCGCGCTCATGTGCGGTTGAATGTGTGGGTGTGTGGATGTCGCACACGGTCGGCTGACGATGATTCGTGTGGTACACGCACAGGCTGGGCGCGATCACGTTGCGTAGCCCTGGACAATCGCCATCGAACTCGGGCGAGATTCCCGTGCGACCCGCGCTGCCCAGTCGCGGCTCCGGAGTGCGCAAGTCCTTCCTCGACCGCGGCGCTCCGCTTTCCAGCTCTCTCCCGCCTCTGCCTCCCGGTACTCTCTCTGTGTGTCTTGGCTTGCTTCGCTCCGCGAACGGGCCACAACTCACGTCGCAACGCGTCAACAGGGCAATCGAGCCTCGTCCAGTCGAGCAACGAGCCTCCCCAGGTCACCTCGCCCACTGCCGACTCTGGGTACGTGGTGCTTTCTCGCCAGGCGCGTTCTGTTACACGAAGGGCTTGTCGCGTGCGGTGCCTCATCTCTTCCACCGCGTGGCGTACAGAGTCAAGCCGCTACCTTCGATACCCGGCATTCGTAAGCAGCTGCCGCGGCCGCCAGGCAGCGACTCCCCGCCGGCAACCGCCGCCGGGTCGCCCGGTCCTGTCACTGGCGAGGGCGGTTCGCTTCCCGTGCCGCTCCCTCGTCGTACCAACAACGGCTCAATAAGGCGTGCCTCGCCCCTGCCTCCCCCGCCCGGCGGCGCCCCGCCGTTGCCCGTTCCGCCCAGGCCAGGCTCCAACTACGGCGTCGCAGCTGCTGATCAGCATCCGCCGCCCAGCGCCGCGGGCGACGACGCTGAAGCTGACCCGCTCGTGGCCAACATCCGCTCGCTCCCACCCGGTACGCACTGAAGCCCGGCCGTACACGTTGAAAACCGGCACAACGCTGACGCATTGCATCGTGTCTTGTGGGTCGTGATGTGCGTGCAGGGAGCCTGGTGAAGCAAGGGTGGCTCACCAAGAAAGGTGGCCAGCGAAGGAACTGGAAGACGCGTTGGTGCGTGCTCAAGACGAACGAGTTCAGCTACTACAACAGCAAGAAGGTGCCCCTTTCCACGTCTTGTTCATTCAGACCTTGCGTCGATCGCACCAACACTTGTGGCGTCACGCACGCACACGCACGCGCAGGACGCCAAGCCAAAGGGCACGATCGTGTTGAGCGGCATTACGGTGAAGGCCTCATCCCACAAGGAGTTTTGTTTCGGCATCAGCACCACCGAGCGCACGTACCTCATGGCCGGCAAGGTACCATAGTATCACGCACTCGTCACGCCTTCCCTTCCACTCGCTTACTCACTCTGCACGTCTTTCCACACGCCACCACCCCTTCAGGATGCGACCGAGCAAGAGGAATGGGTCGCCGCCATCACCGCCTGCCTCAAGAGTCTCGACCCATGAAGTGACCGCGCTTTACCTCCGAGCCCACAACGCAAAGTTCGAATCAACTACGCGACGATGGCTCTCTCTGCCGGCGCCTCGTCATATACGATAGATCCCATCCTTCTCTCTTTTGTTGAACATTAAACTCACCCACACTCACACTCACGCGTCGTACAGACACACACACACACACAGTGCTCAAGCTTCAGGGTCTAATCATGCGTAAGTGTCGTCTTGTTGATCAAGGGTATGTACATTGAGGAGATGAGGGAGGAGAGATGAATGAATGTGTGTGTGTGTGTGCGGACTTAGTCGACCTCCTCGACCTTGGGGCCGGCAGCCGAACCGCCTGCGCGAGCGCCAGCAGCTCCGCTGGGGAAGCCGCCACCGCTGCTCATGTCCGGCATGCCGCCGGCCGCCTGCTGGTGCATCTTGGTCATGATCGGATTGCACACGTTCTCGAGCTCCTTGCGCTTGAAGTCGAACTCGTCCTTCTCCGCCGTCTGGTTGGACTCGACCCACTTGATCGTCTCGTCGGCGGCCTGCTCGATGCGCGTCTTGTCGGCCGGGTCGAGCCTCGACGCCACGTTGTCGTCGCGCATCGTGTTGCGCATGGTGTAGGCGTAGTTCTCGAGCTCGTTCTTGGCTTCGACCTTTTGTCGCGCGTGCTCGTCGTCGGACTTATACTTCTCTGCCTCGCGCACCATGCGGTCGATGTCGGTCTTGGACAGGCGGCCCTTGTCGTTGGTGATGGTGATCGTCTGCGTGCGGCCTGTGGTCTTGTCCAATGCGTTCACGTTGAGGATGCCGTTGGCGTCGATGTCGAACGTGACCTCGATCTGCGGCGTGCCGCGCGGCGACGGCGCGATGCCCGAGAGCTCGAACTTGCCCAAGAGGTTGTTGTCGCGCGTCATCGCCCGCTCGCCCTCGAAGACCTGGATGAGGACGCCCGGCTGGTTGTCCTGGTAGGTGGAGAAGATCTCGGTCTTGCGCGTCGGCACTGCCGTGTTGCGCGGGATGAGCGCGGTCATCACTCCGCCGGCGGTCTCGATGCCCAGCGTGAGCGGGGCCACGTCGATGAGCACCATGTCGTTGAGCACGGAGCCTTCGGTAGCCGCGCCGTCGAGGATGGCCGCCTGCACGGCCGCGCCGTACGCCACGGCCTCGTCGGGGTTGATCGACTTGCACGGTTCCTTGCCGTTGAAGAACTGACTCACGAGCTGCTGGATCTTGGGGATGCGAGTCGACCCGCCCACCAGCACTACCTCGCTCACCGACCTCTTGTCCATCTTGGCGTCGCGCAGCACCTTCTCCACGGGATCGACGGTCGAGCGGAAGAGGTCGGCGCAGAGCTCCTCGAAGCGAGCACGCGTGATCGAAGTGTAGAAGTCGATGCCCTCGTAGAGTGAGTCGATCTCGACATTGGACTGCGTGGCCGAGGACAGCGCGCGCTTGGCTCGCTCGCACGCCGTGCGTAGGCGTCGGACGGCGCGCGCGTTGCCCGAGATGTCCTTGCCGTGCTTGCGCTTGAACTCGGACACAAAATGATTGACGAGCCGATTGTCAAAGTCCTCGCCGCCGAGGTGAGTGTCGCCCGCCGTGGCCTTGACCTCGAACACGCCCTCCTCGATGGTGAGGAGCGACACGTCGAACGTGCCGCCGCCGAGGTCGAAGATGAGCACGTTGCTCTCGCCCGATTGGCCCTTCTTGCGGTCGAGGCCGTAGGCGATGGCGGCGGCCGTGGGCTCGTTGATGATGCGCTTGACCTGGAGGCCCGAGATGGTGCCGGCGTCCTTGGTGGCCTGTCGCTGCGAGTCGTTGAAGTAGGCCGGCACTGTGATGACGGCCGTGGTGACCGGATGGCCGAGGTAGGCCTCGGCCGTCTCCTTCATCTTGACCAGGACCATGGCCGAGATCTCCTCCGGCGAGAACTGCTTGGACTCGCCCTTGTACTCGACCTGGATGAAGGGCTTGTCGGTACCGGGCTTCTGGACGACCTTGAAGGGCCAGTGCTTCATGTCGGCTTGCACGACCGGGTCCGAGTAGTTGCGCCCGATGAGCCGCTTGGCGTCAAAGACGGTGTTGTGTGGGTTCATGGCGACCTGGTTCTTGGCAGCGTCGCCGATGAGGCGCTCAGTGTCGGTGAAGGCGACGTAGGAGGGCGTGACGCGGTTGCCCTGGTCGTTGGCGATGATCTCCACGCGGTCGTTCTGCCACACGCCCACGCACGAGTAGGTCGTGCCCAGATCGATGCCGATGCTCTGGCTGTTCTTGGATGTTGTTGATGCCATCGTTGTTGTGTTGTGTCGTTTGTGTGTTGAGTGTATACCCTGGGTCCAAGGGTTCGGCATTTATACCCAGTCCCAGGGGTGCGTGGACGCACAAACCTGGGAATGTGCCATTCCAGGTTCCGGAATAGAAGTAGCTAGGTCGGCGAGAAGTCATTGACATTTCGTTGACATTGCGTGATGTTGAGAAGCACGCGAAATTCTTGCTTTGGTTCCCAAGGCGAGAATGTTCGCCAGCCCATCACGACCCAACGAGAGAGATGTCTGCGAAGCTGGCGAGGTGCACCACTAGACCGGAATCGATGGGGAAGGGCTGGTTTGGGTCGGAGGCCCAAGGCACGGGCACGAACCCACTACTCATCAATTGATATCGTTGGGGAGCCCATAAGGCTGGCTGACTGAGTGGGGGGCTCCCCAATGATACAGCATAGATGGTCTCGAGTCTCTTACTAGACTGTGTTTGCTCCGCGCGTCCGCATGAGGGAAGATCAACTACATGGTGTTTATTCGACACAACACACAATCACATTGGGAGAAGTAATCGGAGCGAATGCGTGCGTGGCTGGGGTCTAGCCGCGGAGGACTGCGGGTCTTTTTTACTGGACGGGGATGTTCCACCTGAAGGAGAAGAACTGCTTCTGGACCGAGGTCTGCACGGCCTGCGACCAGAAACGGTACTGGAGACCGGTGCGAGTCACGTAGCTGCACGAGAGGACGTAGATATAAGCTGGTGTGATCATGTGTCGCGGAGATCAAAGAACGACGAAAAGAGCGAAGCACGATCGACGTACGTGTAGTCAAAGACGATGGTGTGGAAGTCCCTGCAGAGCATGGGCTTGCCGAGCGAGTAGCGGCCGCCGTGGTTGTCGAGGGCCGGGTTGACGCCGAGGATGGTGTCCATCGTGATGTCGCCGTTGGAGCGAGTGATGGTGAAGCTCGTGACGGTGTTGTCCAGGCCCTTCGAGGTGAGCTTGGCGTTGAGCTGGTTGATCACGTCGGCCTCGACGGTGGTGTTGCCCAGGTTGAGCGAGGACGTGGTCTGGAGGAAGAAGTCCCTGAACTCGAGGAACTGGGCGCGCTCCGAGTTGAAGGCGTTGAACGAGGCAAAGGCCGGCTGGGTCGAGTCCCACTGGCTGTCCTGGCAGAACTCCAGCACGGACGAGGCGGCCACGCAGCCGAGCAGGGCGGCGAAGAGGACGACAAACAGGGCGGCGGTCTTCATGACTAGGGCGTAGAGGGTAGGTGGGCGAGTGTGCAAAGTGAATGTGTGGTCGGCTGTCCCAATTTAAGGCCGAGGCGAGGTCGTCTCCAGGTCGCCAGCGCGGAAGTAGTCCAAGTCCGATTGGTGGCACAGCGTCCCGTGGCGCCGCTGCGAGTCGTCCTTGCGTTCAACGCTGGCCACGGTCTACTCGATGATCATGTTCGGGTGGGTGAGTTGCGGCAAGCTCGCATGTGTTGCGGCAAGCACACCAATCGCAAGCGACGTAGAAAGTCCGAACCAACCGCAAGCGATCGGGTGTTTTAGCTTTCTTAACGCCTGTTTCTCGAACACTCCTCCACAGGTCAACCCGGTGGTCACCTGCACGCCTCGTAGGGCGGAGCAGGGCAACCGAAGCACACTTGGGCGTCGGAGCTCGTCGCTCATCCACCAACGGCAGCCTGGGCTCATCATCTTCTTCAACAACCACGTCGTGGGCGATGGGATGCGTGCAAGTGTGTATCTACACCGCTTGCACGCAACAACAACGAGGAGCAGTTGCTGGTTGTATTCAGTTCGCCTTGGCCCAGCAGCGGTTGGCGCTCTCGGTGCCATAGCCATCAAAGTTGAACACCATGAAGTCGTTCACGTTGGTGGTGATCCTGGACTGCTCCTTCAGGTCCACCAGCATCCTCTTGGTCTCCTCCAGCAGCTGACGCACGATCAGCTTGGACCGGAAGCGTTGAGCCGTACTGCAACACGCACACGCGACAATGCACGCCGCCACACCGTTGGCATCGCAATCGAGCAGCGCGGCTAGTCAGCTAGCTAGCAAGGAGGAGGTGGTGACGCACTTGTAGACGACCTGGCGATCAAAGTCGTGGTGCAGGGCATTCTGCAAGTCGGCCAAGTCGTTCGAGATGACGCCGCCCTCGTTCTGGATGATCGTCTCTGGGTTGGCCATCGTCGCCGATCCGATCACCGGTGTGCCCTGGAGGAGGCGACGCCATCAAGTCACAGATGCACCACGGAGTGAGTGTTCCGGACATAGTCATGAGGGTAAAGCAGATGGCCATCAGCGAGAAGGATGTACCTTGGCCAGGGCCTCCACGGCGACACGTCCAAAGGTCTCGCCGCCCATCTGCGTCCAGAAGAAGAACGCCTTGGCGTTGGCAAAGGCGTCGTTGTGGTCCTTGCCCCTCTTCAGCTCTCCCCTGAACTCAAAGTTGGGATGATTGCGTGCAAACTCGCGGATGCTGCGAGAGCACACACACACACACACACACACACACACACACACACACACACACAAGAAAGAGCGATGTGAGCACAAAGATGGCTCAACGGCTGACGATGGGTGGCTCTCGCATACATGTCGGCCTTCTCCTCGTGTCCGCTGCAGTAGAGCACGAACTTGATGTCTGGGTTGTCCAGCGACAGCCTCTCGAACTCTGGCACTCCCTAGATTGCAAGATGGCCATGCAACGATCACACATCAACAACAGCCAGGAAGAGGGTCAGACCAACCCTACAAGCTACAAGAGAGGAAGCGAGTGAAGAACCTTCTCGTGGTACCAACCGCATCCGCCAACCCACAGGACGTAATCGCCCGGCTTCTCGTTGAACTGGAACTCGGCGTCCTGGAAGGCCTGCCACACCACGAAGGCTCGGCTTCATGCCAGCAAGTCGATCAGCTCACGCCCACGCTCACTCACACGTGTACACTCGATCGTGGGGTCGAAAGGCGTCCGTACTCGGCCATCCATCCCTGGCGAGCAACGCTCCTGGACAAGGCGTGCGCCGAAGGCATCCTGTAGCGCACAAGCGGACCGTGCTCGCGACATTCACCGCAGTCACCGCTGTGGTTGCCAGAGATCACCAGGTTATCAGTTTGATCGCGCCTGAGTGTGTATGAGAGAGAAATTCTCGTACTGATGAAGAGTGGCGATGATCGGAATCTCGACTCCCCGATCCCTGAGTGTGGT
>CDFA01025402.1:26336-65852 GCA_000826305.1 Acanthamoeba healyi | reverse complement strand
TGGACGACCGGCCTACGTGGCCTCCGTGGCCTCGAGCTGTTTCCATTTGGTGCAGAACAAGCTGGTTCTGAGTTCTCCCTCTTGTGTGCCCCTAACTCATCGCTCTTGTGTTTTCCGCCAATCAACACAAAGGCGAATCGTTTGTGCGCGATTGGGCAAAGCAATTATGCGCGGGAATTTCATGGCCGCATGACAACGAAATTGTAAGAAGGCGCTCGACGTGGTTGCCAGAGCTCCGGAGCCCCCCACTGTCATTAGGCGAATGCCGGGCCTCAATTCGTCGCCTGCCAATCGCACGGTGGCCAGGCAGAGAACTGGGCGGCAAGGGGAGCCAAGAGACGACGAGGAGCCAAAGGCGTTGCTCGTACTACGTGGAGAAAAAAAACAACATCTGCGGTGCAAGGCCCATCAACAACACAACCTCGCCCCCTTCGTGAAGGGTAACCACCTGACCTCTCGCTTTTCGCTCTTACTTTCGTGAACCTCTTTCTTCTGTGTTCTTGCCTTCTCCACAAGAGCGCATAGACCCATCATTGTCCTCTCCTCTCTCATCAACGAACTCCCCCTTTCGTTCTTCTTCGTTCTCCATCACTCGGACCTAAAAACAGAAGCAAGTAAGATCATCATCAACAACAACCACCATGTTGGAGTACAAGATCGTCGTTCTGGGAAGCGGTGGCGTCGGTAAGTCGGCCCTTACCGTGCAGTTTGTGCAAGGCATCTTCGTTGAGAAGGTAAATCCCCCCCCCCATCATAGCAACCGACAACCGCGACTTACCCTCCTTCTATCGTGTCACAGTACGACCCCACCATCGAAGACTCCTACCGTAAGCAGGTTGAAGTCGATGGACAGCAGTGCATGCTCGAGATCCTCGATACCGCCGGAACCGAGCAGTTCACCGGTACTGTGCCCCCCCCCTCTCTGCATCAACAACCCTTTCTCATCGTCACCCATTCTCCTCGACAACACAGCCATGAGAGATTTGTACATGAAGAACGGCCAGGGCTTCGTGCTGGTGTACTCCATCATCGCGCCCTCGACCTTCAACGACTTGCCCGACCTAAGGGAGCAGATCCTTCGCGTGAAGGACATGGACGACGTACCTATGGTGCTCGTCGGCAACAAGTGCGATCTCACGGACCAGCGCGCCATCTCGACCGAGCAGGGCGACTCCTTGGCCAAGAAGTTCAACTGCGTCTTCCTCGAATCGTCGGCCAAGACGAAGATCAACGTGGAGCAGATCTTCTTCGATCTCATTCGGCAGATCAACCGCAAGACCGGCTCAGGCGGCAAGGACGCCGGCGGCGCTGGCGGCAAGAAGAAGGGCTGCCTTCTCTTCTGAGAAGGCCGAGAGGAGCTCTTGGCTTCACCTCCACCATCGCCACTACAACCACCTCCCATCATATTCGCCCTCGCCTCCGCTGAATGTAGATAACCCGCCCTCCGACCTGCGACACACCTCCCCAAGGACTCAAGTGGAGACGCGATGACGTTTATATACCATACTCCCCCGAGGTCCCATTCACAACCAGCGGGACCTCCCCCTCCCTCCAATGCGTGAGATCTCATGTATCGTTACACATCTTTCTTTCGCGAGAAAGAATAAAAATCCCCTCAAGTAAAAAATCAACAAACGCCCAAGAACTGGAAGATGCAACGCCGCGTGGTGGTGGGTGTGACTGGCTGCATGGGTGCTGGCAAGGGTTCGTGGCGCGCCTCCCTCCAGCAGGCTTGGGGCAGGAACTATGTAGTTAGGAGCACTTAAGTGCCATGTGTTGTGGCTCAGACACCTTTGCGAACTACCTGGCGCACGCGAGGGGCTTCAACCACATCTCCCTGAGCGACCTCCTGCGCGAGGAGGTGCGCCGACGGCACCAGACCCCCTCCATTGAGCTGCTGCGCACAGTGATGCCTCCCTCCCCTACCCTTCATCTCCACGTGCAGCGCACTCACCACCACCGCTGCGGCACAGGTGGGGAACGAGCTGCGCATCGCGGAGGGCCATGGGGTCTTGGGCAAGCTGGCCTGCGCCACCATGGCTCAAGGCACAAAGGAGAGATACGTAGTCACGTCCATACGCCATCCGGCTGAGGTGGACGAGCTCCGCCGCGGGTGCCAGGGCGCGTTCTGTCTTGTCTACCTCGATGCCCCGGCGCGGCTGCGGTTCGACAGGTGGCGCCTCTCTCTGCTGTGACATTGCGGGGCGCGCCACCATCAACGATGTTGTGGGTGGCGTGGCATTCTCTCCAGGGTCAAGTCGAGGGCTCGTGAAGGCGATATGGCGTCGTTCGAAGAGTTCGTGGCGGCCGAGAACGCACAGCTCTCTTCCTCGAACCCAGCCGGACAGCAACTTGAACGTTGCAAGGAGGCAGCAGACGGTACAGGGAATCCTCAATGCACACAAGAGAATCTGCAGCTTGCAAGCCTCACCCTTCTTTCCTGCCAGTCGTGTTCGTGAACGATGCTGCCACAGAGGCTGACTTTGAGCGGTACCAGTCTCGCCCACTCCCAGCTTCTTATTCTGATTCTATGCTCATCCATCATGCTCATATGAGAAGATATTTCTTTCACCATCCCGATCACGCGTGACCAGACGCGTCGAGGCCTGGCTGATGCAGTGGACTCAGGAAGCACAGCAATCCTGAGCCACCAACGAACCACCACCTCAGCGGGCACACTACGCCCACCTCGTGATGGACCATAGCCCCATCTCGACGTTGCACTTGTCGTGCACGGGTATTTTTTTTTTTTAAGCAAACGAATTAATTCTCCGGAGGCAGTTTTGCAACTACTCTGTCGGCTATCAACAGCACAAGATGTGGCACCTGCACGGGCGCCCCTGCGCCACCTGCCAAGCGCGGCATGTGTCCTGCGATCGCGGAAGACCGTGCAGCCGGTGCGTGGAGGCGGGGGAGGCGCTCAAATGTGCCGACCCGCCTCAGCGTGCGCGCAAGCGGGGCCGTCCGCCGTCTTCCTCCCCAACCCCGTCGTCGTCGGCGCCGACCCCCGTCCCTGGGCGTGATGAGGGGGTGTCGCCGCCCATCTACTGCGCTACGCCTGCAGGCGTGCTTCCCGCTGCAGGTGTGCCGCTCCCCGTGCCCCTCCTAGGGTTGCAGCCCGCTCCGCGTCCCGCCAAGATGGCGCGCCAGCTCCCCCCTGCCCCTCCAGGTACGCAGCTCTGCCTCAGCCGATGGTTGTGTCTGTGGTGAACGCTGATGATTCAACACTGCGAGCAGGAAAGCCATCAGCTACCGCTTCGGTGCCGCTCTTGCCTCAACCACAGACGCACATGCAAACGCCCGAGGCCAGCGGTGATGGCACCGGTGGCTATGGCCAGATGCCAAAGAGTGCTCCTCCTCCTTCATCATCATCAGAGGAAGCCTCCATGCTGCGGGAGGTCCTGCGCGAGCTACGAGAGCTGCGCGGCGTGTGCACAGGACTCGGGCGCCAGATGAGCACCATGGCCGAGAGGCAAGAGACGATGGAGCAGCAAATGAAGCGCCTCCTCGCTGCCAACGGCGCGCCAGAGGATTCTTCCTCCTCCACCACATCCCCGCAATCATCGACCACTTCCGACTCGCCTCCTCTCCCCTACGCAGCGTCCTCAGCCACTTCAGCACACGCTTCATGCGGCTCCTTCTCCCTACCTCCAAGCTTCCTCTCGTCTGCGCCGCAGCTTGCCCACATGGCTGACGGCTCATGGGCACCGGCCCTGCGGCCCGGGCATCTGAACGTGAACGTGCCGCAGTACATGGTCGGCTCGCAGTTCAAGCACACCCTATCGGGGATCATGGAGAAGACGATGAAGCACCCGCCCTGCACCACGTCGTCCCTCCCCCGCATGCTCACATCGACCGCGTCGATCGTGCCGCCCGCCGTGAGCCAGCAGCCGTCAGTCGACATCACGCAGACCGCGGTGATTGCCATCCTGCCATCGGCCAACTTGCTGGGCAGCTTCGACAAGCCATGGATGATCGAGCGCATGGCTCCGGCGTCCGAGGTCTACCTCCCGAAGCACGAGTTCCCTCTGCCCGCCTGCGCCAAGTTCTTCGCTCGTCAGCGCAAGCCGCTCTTGGTCGCTGCCGACGATCAGTTTCGTCGAATGACCAAGTACGCATGGGTACGTGGTTGATCAAGCCCGGCTGCGTGATGAGTGAGATGAGGCTGATGAAGGTCATATCTTTGTTGTGGTTGTGACGACAGGAAGAGCTGCGCGACATCAACACCTTCCGCCTGTACCCGATGCACCTGCACGAGACGCTGGGTCAGTGGTTCCAAGAGTGGGACAAGCTGGCGCCGGAGACGGTCAGCCCGGTCTACGTGGTGACCTGTCCGATGGTGGACCGCAACGGGGACATCATCCACACCCTCAGCCGGTCCCAGGCCTTCTACGACGAGCGTGGCGAGTACTCGTGGAGCATTTCGATCATCGACAGCTGGCAGCACCAAGGCCCCTCACCACCAGAAGAAAACGCCTTTCGTGAAGAAGAAGGGGGTGAACAGGAGGAGGACCAGCAGCACCGCCACCAGCCGACGGCGTCACACCCACCGCCGCAGCCCAGTCCCGACGTCAGCCATCTGCTCGACGACATCTACGCCCAGTTCCTCTCCGACGATGTCACCACCGGCCTCTCTTCCTCTTGACCTCCACCTAATGAGTCCAGCTTTTAGGGTCGTCGTCTTCTTCGCTTTGGTCAAAACGTTGTACACACATCACCTCACTTGGCGCGATGGAGAGGGCGGCGAGGAGGAACGGGAGAGGCGGAGGTGAGGAGGAGGTGGAGGAAGATGAGGTTGGTGATGAGGAGCGGGAGGAAGAGGAAGGTGTAGGTGAGGGTCGAGTATTCCATGAAGTGCGACAACACGCGCAGGCACGTCGCGACGAAGGACTCCTCGAGCACGAGCGAGAGCATGAACAGGAGACCCCACGGCGAGAACGCCAGCACGACGGGCAGCTGTAGCAGGTTGAGCAGTCGCGACGCCGACGGTGTGATCAGTGCGTAGATGGGGCTCACCACGATCGCCGCTGAAGAGAGCCAAACGCAGCGTGAGTGGTGTAGTTATGGGGCTGTGCAAAACACGCGGGTATGAAGAAGAGAGCGCGCAGGGTACCGATCACGCAGAAGCTGAAGTTGAGTACGGAGCAGTTGGCGAGGAAGAGGAGAGTTGTGCACAGCGCCACACCGGCTCCGGCCGTCCAGTCTCGTCGTTCCTCTGCTGCGCATCAAAGACGACAATGAGCAGGTGAGTAATATGATGAAAGAGGTGCTGTCCACGCGGTGTGGTGACGTACCGGTGGAAGTGCCGAGGGTGTAGGTTGGGAGATAGGGCCGCAGAGCCTTCTCCAAGGCAGGCAGCAACACTAGCAGCCAGATCGCGATAATCAACGCCGTCAGGCCGAACCAAGCGTAGAGCAACTGAAGTGTCGTGCGGGTTAACAAGCGCCATAGCAGTAGAACGAGCGTGAAGTGAGGGGTGCATGTTACATGCTCGTGGAGCTCGATGAAGTGGCGCAGGACAAAGGGAAGGTAGAAAATGATGATGCACGCCGCGGCAATAACGGTGAAGCGCGCCAGGTCAAAGGCCCACGGCCCCTTGGCTGCTGCGAAGGAGTAGAGCAGGTACACGGACTTGAGAGAAGAGACAGGTCAGTGTCGAAAGAACAGTGCACCTGCTCCAGGAGGCCGTCAAAGCGTAAGGTTACCTTGATGATCAAGGGGAACAGAAGGAGCCACAGCGAGGCGGTGTAGTATCCGATGGGGACGTAGGTATCCACATCGAGTAGGAGGTAGAAATAGAACGACTGGTGAAGTCGCTCGATCAAGCCGTTGATCGAGCGGACGGTGCCTTCCAGCGTCCTGGAGGTGGATGTGCTCAATTAGCAGAGTCCACGCCGCGTGGCGAGGGCGGGGTGGGCGGGTACCTCCCCAGCGCGTTAACGGCAGGCATGTCTTGCGTCTTCATATCGGAATCCCGGTTTTGTGCCTGCAGTGTGATGCAATCAATGCGGTGCCTAATCACCACGTAAGCAGGATCAGTACAAGCCCCTGATGAGAAGGAAATGCCAAGCGGGGAGGTGTGTACGCAGCAAAAGCGGCGTGGTCGCCAGAGCCAGTGCCCATGGACAAGGTAACGATGAAGTTGAGAAGGTTGAGGCGCTCGTTGCCAATGTGCACGTCTCGCGTGAGCGCGTCGGGCAGCTTGGCCACCAGGGCATGGGCGTAGTCCTGTTGCCCCGTCGAGGGTGTAAGCCGTCAGTGAAGGTGATTGGTATGGAGAGCGTAGAGAAGCGGCGTGCTCGCACACTGGGCAATTGGATTTGGCATGCGGAACGACGAGCATTGCGAACGGCCGTGTTGATGAGATCCAGGTTGGGCAGTTGTCCGTTTAGTCCCTCTGTGGGGGGACAAATTAACGAGCAGTGAGCAGCGTGAGTGGATGCGTGAAACGTGAAAGAGAAGAGGAGACAAACCGGCCAAGAGAGTGAGCTCGCTGGGTCGAGTTGTGTGGATGTCTAGATTGACTGCGGCGATAATGGCTCCTGCACGCTGGAACCCAAACTGCGTCCACTGACCTAGCTTGCCTGCGACTGGACATAAACAGGTCGTTTAGACGTGCGCAGGGAGAAGCGGACGATACGTACTCTTTGTGTTATTGACGTGATCAAGGCACGAAACGAATGGCTCGGTGGAGTGGTAGCTGTTAAGCCACGCCTTGATGCCCTCGTCTCTGTGTCGTCCATCGGTGAACACCGTCACAAATTCCTTGTCGCGCCACGCACGACCTACGGGTTGAGAGCGTCAGATTATGTTCAACTCAGCGAGCAACCAAGCAGGCGGCACGAACTCTCGAACATCTTCATGAGCCCTAAGAGGACAGGCGGACCGGTCAACAGCTGTTCTTGGCCTGTTGGGCACAAAGGACGAGAGGGAGAGAGTCAGCAAGGCCTGCGGTGAGGCCTGCCAAGTGATTGAGGCCCAAAGCAAGTGAAGGGCGGGCTCACCCTGTCCGACGTCGTAGCGAGAACTGAGTACAAGCGATTCAGTGCCATCACCTCGAGGAGAGGACAGCACGGCATAGACGTTATAGCCAACCTCGTCGCTCACCACCTCCCGATCTGGACAAACGCGACACCAAGTGACCATCAGCACTACAGCACGCACAGACCCTCCAAAAGCTACCTCTCCCTGGCACATGACACACACACACACTCTCTCTCCCCCCTCTCTGAGTACCTGTTTCGCTAGGGTAGAGTCGAGGCCGGTAGCACTGCACATATACTTTGCAGCCGATGGCCGTCAGCTGCTTACCCAGCCACACCGCTATCCGGCTGAGGGACGTGAGAGAGAGACATGAGCTATTCCTGCTGCTGCTAGGCATGAAGTAGCAGCACAGCTGTGCAGAGAGCGAGTGGCAACGTGCCTGCTTGTTTCCTGAGGTGACAGGTTGTCCTTGTCGAGCTTGGCCAGGAAGGTCTGGTATGCCGTGTTGTACGCGTAGATGCTGCGAGCTTCATCAGCCCCAAAGTGAGTGTCGGCGTGCGTGGGGAGGAGCGCGTTCTCCGAGAGGTAGGTCCTTCACGTGTGGGGTGCACGCAGGTGAGTTTCTCAGCGCACACAGAAAGAGCGACTAGGACAGCACGCACCGGTCGGCAACCTTCATGGGATAGAACCAAAACGATGCCACGCCACAACCAAAGGCTCCCAGCCTGAAAGCAAGCGAGCAGTGAGCGGACGCACTTAGCCAATCAATCTTACGATTTCGTTCTTTGCTAGGCACATTGTTAATTGATGGCGGTGATGGGCCACGCACCCGATGACTATGCACAGTAGTTTCGTGAGTATGCCGCACGCTCTGCTCAATCGCGAGGGCCCTCGCTGCTCCATCTTCGCGACGTGCCCACGGTGGTGCGGGTTTGCGATTGTTAATTTTTGGCCTTTGTGTTTCACGTCGGTCTGAGTTTCAGAAATAAATTTGTGAAACACTTCGTTTGGTAAAATAGGTTGTCTATTTCCTTCTTGTGCTTTACATCAAACCATGCCCCCTCTTCCTCCTCGCCTCTTCCCCTCTCCTCTCTTCTCAGCCTCTCTCTCTCTCTGCTTACACCTTCAAGCAATACAAGGAAAAATGAATAAGGAATACAAGTTTGTGTCGGGGGGGAGGGTTGGCAACCAGCCGGCCGGGAGGTTGCAGACGTCGAGCGGAGAGTCCGGGGTGTCAGACAGCGGGTCTGACGGAGGCGAAGGGAGAGGCCGGGCCTCCCCCGCTCCCCGTACGCGCTCGTTCTCTCGTGTTGTAGTTGCTGTTGTTCTCCTCCGTCCTCGTCTGATGCTCTCCCTCCTTCCTCTCTCCCTCTCTCAGTCTCGGCAGGCCGTGGGTGGGTGTCAGAATGCGATCGAGCGGGGGATTAGGTGAGCTCGTCGAGGTTGGTCTGCCTGAGACGTCGCTTGAACTCCTCGGTCTCCTTGCCTTGCTCCACGGTGTGGACGACCTTGGTCGCGTTTTCAAAGCGCTGCACTCGGCATACAGTCCGCTCGGCTACTTCGACGAACCGCTCGCTGCACTGCGAGCCGACCCAGATGAAGAATTCCTCGGGCGACTGGAGGATGTAGCAGCTGGGCGAAGGCGGAGAGGACTCCTCGAGGTCGGTCAGGTTCTCCTTGCGCGCGAGTTTGGCGACGACGAAGTCTGGGTCGTGTCGGGTGTGGGTGACCACCTGGTAGAGCCGCGTGGATTGGTCGCCGCCACCGCGCGCGAGACTGAGCCGCTTGGCGAGCTCGAGCAGCTGGCAGATGAAGCCGGTGTTGGGGCTGCTGACGCCACGCCTCTCCTTGACGTACATGTGCGTCCGCTCGAAGCCCCAGCCGTGCTTCCACATGAGATAGCCGATCATCATCGCCGACGACCGTGAGACGCCCTGCTGGCAGTGGACGAGGATCTTCCCGTTCGAAGTAATTACATTGTCCATCCACTCGATGATGTCGTAGAGCATGCACGTGATGTCCTCTCGCACGCCGTCCAGAAGGTAGAGCGTTCGGTAGGTGAAGTCGTCGGGATGGTAGATGGGGCAGATCGAGCCGGCGCAGTTGAGGATGTGAGTGACACCCTGCTGCTTCAGCATCGCCTTGTCCTGCGACACCGTCTGGCTGCCGAGGTAGAGCTGGTCGGTAATCTTCGAACAGATGCTGTCGTACTTGGTCAGCTTGTCCTGTCGCTGGTTCGCTTCGGCCTTGTTGAAGGTCTCGCTGTCGCTGCTCTGCTCCTTCTCCTGGAGCGCCTGCAGGTCCTGGAGGTTGAAGTTGCTGATGGGGATGGCCGGAATGGGACCCGACTTGCTCATGCCCGAAATCTGCGGCAGTTTGAGCTTGCCCTTCCCGAGCAGCTTCTTGGGACTTGGCGGCGCGATAGAAGGCGAGGGTATTGTGAGCGAGGTCGACTTGGTGATCGTTCGCGGGGCACCCATGCCCTTGCTCGGCGAGGTGGTGGAGGAGGCTGAGTCGGGGACCACGAGGGGACTAACCCCTTCAGCACCGTCGACTGGCGAATCGATATCTTGGATGGCGGTGTGGATGATGGCGTCGAGAGAATCGGCCGACAGGGAGCGACCACGGCCGTGGCCCGGCGAGGCCGGCGGTGACGCCTGGAAGAGGTTCTTGGCTCGCGGAAGGGAGAGCTTCGGAACACTTCCGTTGCATCCGTCCGTGCACGGGTTTTCCCCGGCCTCGCCGCCGGCAGCGCTCCTCCGTGTGAGGCGGCGTCTCTTGAGCAGCTGGTGGTAGAGGTGGTGTTGTCGTGAATACGGCTTCTCTTCGTCCTCTTCGCTTCCGCCGTCGGCATCCTCCTCCTCATCCTCGTCCTCGCTGTCGACTGTGTGGTGGTGGTGGTGGTGTGTGCATTGCTGCCGCTGTGCTCCTTCGGCTGCGCCCGGCGTTGATGACGATGATGATGATGTCGTCGACGGCGTAGCACCGGGCAGGTGAAGGAGGTTGTTGTTGGTGGTGAACACGGACGAGAGCGGCACCTTGTCATCCCCTCGGAAGAGCAGCCGCAGCGCCTTCCTGCCATCCTTCTTCAGCGCCTTCTCGAGCTCGAAGCTCTTGGCGAGGGCGGTCGCCTGGGTGAGCCGGGCCGAGTCCTTGCCGCGCCACACGTAGAGACTGTAGGCCAGCGGCTGGTGTTGGCCGTTTTCATCTTCCTCCACGCTCATGGCGCTGTTGCCGGTGACTGCGTCACCGGCTTCGCCATTCTCATTCTCATCGAGGGCGGCAGATCTCTCGTCGCTCGAAGACGTAATGAAGGCCTCTTCGAGGCAGGCCGCGAGACCACGTGGCGTGAGGGCCTCCACCGACGAGGCCAGGAGGGTCTCTATCGTCGGCCTGCCCGCCGATTCGGTTCCGAAATTCATCGATCGGTGGTCGCTGGGGTGGCGGTCATCTGGTCCATTCGAGGATGATGCGATTTTGATGGGACGCGAGGCGGCGACGTTTTCCGAGTAGATGTGGAGGGCCAGGTAGACCTGCTCCTTGTCGAACGAGGCGAAGGACTCGTTGAGGCACACCGCTTCGCTGTGCACCGTCTGATCCTCCTCGGCTCCCCCTCCGGCGGCGGCGGCGGAGGGCGTCGTGTAGAACCGCCACACGTGAAGAGAACTGTTGTAGGAGCCCGCCTTCCTCACGCGACCACCACCCGGCTGGTCGGCGGCAGTCCCGCCGTTCGCATCATCGCCCCCTTCTCTTTTGTGCCGCTGCAGCACGTGAGCTTCTCCCTTGAGAACAGCGGCCAAGGGAGTGGGCCTCCTCTCCACCGCGATCGAGTTGCCCATTTCTGGATGTGTGTTGTTGTCGTTGTCGTTGATTGCTGTTGATTGTCTTGTCGAGAGCTCTGATGAAAGAGACGAATGGAGTCAGAGAGGGCGAAGAAAAACCTCAACACCCAACGAATACGATCCTAGAGCTAGAGGAGAGTCTAATCAGATGAGGCAGAAGAAAGAAGACTCCAAAATTAGAGAATAATGGATGGGCCCATGGCGACAACAACATAAGAGACAATAGGGGGTGTTGCCTAGAAGAAAGACTAAAAGCAGAGTCGGTCAGGGCGCGGTACCTCTTCTCTCGCAGATGAGGTGGGTTGTCTTCGTCTATGATATTCCTCAAACTGTCCTTCCCATTGAAGGGTCGTTAATTGCTGTCCAAAGGGGGCGACGCGACAAATTTGATTCCTCCAAGTTCTTCTTCCTCCTCAATGCCTGCTGATGGACGCCCTCGCCTTTCTCTCTCTCTCTCTCCTCTTGATGGTCGTTACGAATCGGAATCCTCCCTGGTTCCTAGTTTTGTTCGGTCTGTGGTGACTGTGCGCACCCTACAACCGCTGCTCTGCGCCCACACCGGTCCTTGGTTGTCCCCAAGCGCACAGTCGTCGTCGGCTTCCGGCCAACGAATTCAAACCGCCCCCCCCCCCTGCGAACCGCCATTTTGCCCGGTGTTCAAGCCGAAAATGAAATTGCCAGGCACCCACGTTCTCCGGTATGCCTGCGACCCGTTGCATTATCGACATTCATTGCGACGCGAGCGGTCAACCGAAGGCTGATCTTCGCCAACAAGCACCTTGTCCTGCGAGGGACGAAGCTTGTTGGGGACAATTGCTTCCTTGTGCCTTGTCCGGGAGGTGAGGGTCTCTCTCGCAGACACTCCGAGCCGACGCCACAAGAAGGTTGTACGAGCTCAGCGCCAATGTCGTTGCAGGATGCGGACTTTTGTAACGGACACAAGACAATTGCGTCGACATAGAAGTGTGTGCTCCGCCGTCTCAGGCGCAAAGCAGAGAAGCTGCCCTCGCGCAACGTTGCTGCTCGAATCACGTGAAGAGAGACTCGACGATTTGACGCAACGAGCCACCAGAAAGAGAGATCTTAACGCACACAACACATCAGCACCAAATGGAGAGCAAGCAGGATTCAGCCTCTGGGCCATCGGCAGGCCCAACGCCATCCGCCGCTGCGGGCAGCGGCAGCGCCCCCTCGAGGCCCGTGCAACCCTCGCCGGCCGCCCCCGCCCACCACGCCACTTCTCCACAGATGTCGTACGGCTCGCCCGCGCCTCAGCATGGCGGTGGAGGCGGTGCTGGTCGCACCGGTGGCCCCCCGCCCCCTTCATATCGCGAATACGATGAGCGCAAGCCGCTCAAGCGCGATTTGAAGCGAGATGAGGAGTATCAGACGATCGATCACGACTACCCCAACGATGATGATTACGAAGACAAGCCCAAGGAGGTGACCGGCATGCAGCGACTCATCTTTATCCTCACGCGGCTCTTAGCCTGGGCGTGCTCGGGCCTTTGCATTCTGGTGGGCATTGCCCAGTGGTTCGAGTATCTTTCGATCGACGATCTGCATATCAGCACCTACGTGGTGGCCTCCTACCTGATCTTCTTCGGCCTGCTCTTCATTTTGTGCGAGCTCACCGACTGGGGCCTCCGCACCTACTTTGGCCTCCTCTTCTCCTACACCGGCCGCGGTCTCGCCTACATCTTTGTCGGCAGCCTCTGCTTCGGTACCTCTCTACCTTTGACGTCTCTCCCCTTTACTTGTGGTCTGCTCTGCTCTGCTCTGCTCTAACCCTCAACCTCTTTCCCTATGTTGCGTTGCGTGGCGTAGGCATGGCGGACGAGAGGTACTGGCCGCTTGGCTTGGCCGCAGGCTGTTCGCTTATGGGCGTCGGCGTGCTGCTCATCTTTGCGGGCTGGGCCTTCTCCGGTCTGCCCCCGCTCGAGCCGTTCTGCCACTCCTCCGTGCGCCAGGTGGGCGCCGACGAAGAGGCCGAGAAGATGCGCTATCGCAGGGACTACTGATCAGAGGTGAGTAGTGAGAGAAGTGACCTTGTTGTTTCTATGGTCCCTGCATTGATCATTGTGGGTGGCGTGAGCCCTTGCTGACCTTGGTTCTCTCCCTGCTTCTCCATCCAGAGAGTGCTCAGCAGCAGAGAGACGGAGGGGTGTGATGTCGATTCACTCTTAGAATGTAAAAAAAACAAAACAACTCTGCACACCACCTTCAGAGAGGAGAGAGCTTGGCAATAGACATTTAGATCATTACCACGCCATGCCTTCATGACCCTCTCCCTCTTCTCCTCCACAGGCCGAGTGAGAGCAATGATGGCACAAAGCTCTCTCTCTCTCTCTCTTGGGATCATGGTGGTCTTGGTGATATGCTCCGTGCACCGTTGGTCCAGAATGGTGTGCCGTGATGCAGGACGGCGACCAGAAGCGGGGGGGGGGTGCCAGCCAGTTCGTAGCGGTGAAGCCGGCGGTGGCTTGGGATTTTCTTTTTTAATTTGCCTTCCGAACCGTAACACCTGCACATCGGCGTTTGTGCGCAAGGTCGAGTGAGAGTGAGAAATGGATCACGGCGGAAGACGACGTGTCTACATCGTGGGTACGTGGACACACCGCTCAGTTCCTTCATTTCAAGATTTCTGATTAAATTGTGACAAAAAAACAAAAACAAAAAACATATTGAATGGGACGCGACAGCCTCTGAGGCGCGCGGGCTGGGCAGCAAGGCGGCAGCGTACATTGTCATTAGGCTCGACGACGGCGTCACCAAGACCAAGGAGCAGAAGGTCTACAAGTCCAAGGTCATCAAGAAGGAATCCGACCCCAACTGGAATGACGGCAGCAAAATCTTGTACGCTTCGCCCCCCTCCCTCAACACTATGGTGGACGCTCGCAATTGACTATGTCATGGCTGTGGTTGCTGGTACTGCACACGTGCAGTGATGTGAACGATAAGCACAAGTCGGTAGTGATATCGCTACACAGCGAGAAAATGCTGTGGGACGCGCCCCTCGGCCAGGTGGTGTTCAGCCTCGACGACGTGAGCGATGGCGTGCCGGTGGACAAGTGGTTCCCGCTGGTGAACAAGAAGGGCAAGCAGATGGAGGGCGAGCTGCACGTGCAGCTCATGGTCCTCAGCGATGACGAAAAGATCACGGGCGACGAGTTCTCTGCGCCCATTCAGTCGTTCATCCGCAAGCGCCGAGTCACTATCCTCGAGGCCTTCCTGGCGAAGCCCGAAGCCGCTCAGTACATCGGCATCAAGGACAGCGACGGCCTCTACCCGCTCCACGTCGCCGCCCAGCAGAACTTGCCCGACATTGTGCGCCTCCTGATCGACAAGGGCGCCGACGTCAACAAGAAGGGCGGCAAGGCCGGTCTCACGGCCCTTCATGTCGCCTGCTCCACTTCTTCTGAGAGTGTCGCCGTTCTCCTAGAGCACAAGGCCAAGTCCTCGGTGGCAGACAAGGAGGGCAACTTGCCCATCCACATCGCGGCCAAGAACGATCAGCCCAAGTCGATCGCCCTTCTCCTCGAATCGGGCGCGTCGATCGATGCTCAGAACACCGATGGCAACACTCCTCTCCACGTGGCCATCCAGGCCAAGGCTTTCCTCGCCCTCAAGATCCTCGTCGAGAAGAGCGCTAACATCTACGTCAAGAACAAGCAGGGCACGACCCCTTTCCTCGTCGCTCGTCGCCATTTCTTCGTACCAATCTGCATCCATTGAGCCTTGACTCATGCATACCCTGTGTTTGGACAGGCATGACGTGCGGTGAGGCGGCAGCTGATCTTGACGAGCAAAGTAAGAAGATCTTCATGAAGACGGTGGGCGTGGAGGACTATCAAGAAATCGCTCTCCTTCAGGAGTGGACCAACCGCCTGCGCGTCGAGGCCACCGGACTTAGCTTCGAGTGGCAACAGAGCCCTCAGATCGCCATCAGCGCCAAGAAGCCAACTCCGGTCCGCATCCTTGTGCACCACCAGGGTGCTGCCGATAACTCAAGCATCGGATATGTCATCATCAAGAGCGTGCGTACGTTGGTCCTCTCCCCGCAGCGCCACTATCACACGGTCCGCCTTTTGCTCATGCTCCTCCGGACGACAGGCGGCGTGCACAAGGAGCCCTCACTGACCGAGCTGCTGGGCCACAGTGGCGCCACGCCCTACGAGGCTGGTACGACTACTGCTTGCCCGTGGGTCGCATTATTCAGTCCGCCCATCTGACCGATCTGACCGTGTTCATCGGACGCCACAGTTATCGATCCGTCATACTTCACGGTGGTGGTTCCCTACGCCAAGTCCAAGGGTGTGGACGACCGCATCTCGGTGCTGGTGTTCACCAAGGGCGACGATGAGGTCGAGGTCAAGCAGCTGCGCGAGTGGAAGTACACCCAAGTCGTCAAGGTAGGTCGCGTCTCGTAAGTACCACTACGACTGTGCCTCGGTGCCGCTTACACGCGTTATCCTTCAGGGCGAGTGGAAGGGTAAGACCGCCGGTGGGTGCCAGAACGAGAAGAAGACCTGGCACAAGAACCCCTTCTTCTCGCTCGTGATCCCCAAGAAGGAGGGAGTCGAGATGTCTATCGTGCTGATGCAGAAGAAGAACGCCATGGAAGAGATCCTGCCCTACCAGACCCTGCCCTACGACTTCTACATCGGGTACTACATTTACGACGCCGACGTTGAGACTTGCATCGGCCAAGTGCCCAAGTGGAAGAACGCTGTTGAGGGTACGCTCTCCCTCCGCGCCTCCCACGCCGCCTGTGGCCACCGGCTGTGCTGACGTATCGCTCTGCGCGCGCGTCCTGGTGATCGTCAGTGATCTGCGATTGGACGCTGGACGGGACGGAGACAAGACAATACACCATCATCCCGACCACCTTCAAGGCCAAGGAGGAGACGTCGTTCGTCCTCTCCGTCTACTCAGACGACAAGAAAGTCCTCCTCAAGGACTTTGAGGAGTAAGGGCGGTCTGTCGCCCGTCCTGCGCAGATCCACTGTACACACACCTCCCCTCACGCGCTGCCAGGCGCGCAAGCGCGCGCACATAGATACGAGCATCGCCATCAATCAACCGCCCCACCTCGTCATCACCAGCACCATCATAGTCACCATGCTTCATCGCCTGCCGCCTACGCACAACACGAACCCATACGCTTATTTATTCCCCCACGCTCTCTCGATCAACACCATGCGGGAGGCGTTGGCCTTGGCGCGTGAGGAGGGACTGAGAGGGAGACGAAGAGTATGTACATGGAAAGAAGATAAAGGGAGAGACGTGTGCGTGATGGGGATTCTCAGAGGGCGAGCAGCTCGGGGTGCTTGATGATGAAGCCGATGACCAAGACGGCCAGGACGATGATGGCTATGACGGCCCCGACGATGATGCACAGCCCGCACGAACAGCAGCAGCAACATCGCGTGCGTGACGGAGTCACCTTGTGCTTGACGTCGATGAGACGCCACCGCACCTTGTCCATCATCGACGCCTCATACTGGTATCCTATCTCTTCATCCACGTCTCGTTCTGATAGAGAGAGCATCACGCACGCACATGCACACACGCACACGCACAAGCCATCATCGTCCCTGTGGTGTGAGCCAAGTGCATGCATGCAGAGGCAAGTAGAGCAGAGACGACGTACGGGGCGCAGAGGTGGGAATGAAGCCGAATAGCTTGGGCGGGGGCGGATCGTTGCTTCGGAGGGAGGCCTTGGTGGGCAGTGGGCCTTTGCGTTTGGAGCCCCACGGGTTGAGGGCGCCCCACCCCTGCCCCGCCGCCGCCGTGCTCGTCGTGCCCTCCAGTTCATCCTGCTCTGCGGCCTTCTCCGCCTCCTTCTGCTTGCGCTGCTCTCGCCGCTTCTTGGCCCATGCCAGGGCCTCGTCGCGCTTCTTCCTCCTCTCCTGTTCTTCAGTCTCGACCGAAGCTCCACCCGCTCGAAAGTAATCCATGGTCCTGGCGTGGTCTCGGGTTTTGTTTTGCTTTCTTGTGCTTGTGCTGGTGCGCTTCTTTGCCCAGCAAGCCAAACAAAATTTCTGCGATTCGTAACTGTTTCAGAATTTTTCAGCTTTTTTTTGTGATCGCGCAACGCGTTCTGGGATTTTCTTTGCCAAATAGCGTAGCGGCCGACGGCAGGGCGATCAGGTGCGCACACCTCCGCAATCATGCATCACTGCGCCCTAACCCAGCCATCACCTTGCGTGTGGTCATCACCGCCTCTTCCTCCTCCATCCCTTCCATCCCGAGCTCTGTGTAACCCACAACTACAGCAATAGTAACTACTCGGTTCACTTCGGCTCTCACCCAGCTCTTCCTGGTATTCGCCACCAACTTGATCTCTTCACAAACCAACGCGTCATGAGGAGGCTGCACGCATGCACCCGTGGCGGTGGTGTCACAGCCAAGACCACGCTGGGTCGCACGAGTGGTCAGCGCTTCGTGCCACGGACGGCGCCCAGCAGCTACAGCACACACGCCTCGCCCCCGCCAGCGAGCGAAGGGCGTCGCGTGCGGTGGGGCAGGCTGGCCCTGCGCACCGGCGCCGTGGCCGCCCTCGGGGGTGCCGCGTGGGCGGGCGTCGTCGACACGGACTGGGAGCCGCGAGTGCTGCGGCAGGTCCGCTGGAACGCCAACGTGGCCATGCGCAACACACGCGCCCTTTGCACCATGGCCGCAATCGCCGCCGATTACAAATACACATGGTATCAACCCCCACATCTTTGAATTTAATTCAATTCTAAATTGGTGGCTGGGATGATGACACACCACGATCGTGTTTTATAGGTGGCGATATGACGAGCACACCGATCCCGAGCTGTTCAAGGCAAAGGTAAGCAATAACGCGTTCCTCGTTCTTGGCGCCTTGTACAGCGCCAGCCAGCTCATGAGAGTTCGTGCAGTCAGCTGAGGTGCACCAGAGGTCGGCAGACAGGATGCTGTGGCTGTGCTTCCAGAACAAGGGACTGTACATAAAGGTCGGGCAGTACCTCTCCACCCTACATCACGCCATACCTCCAGAGTACCTGCAGACGCTCAAGGTACATTCCTCCCCACCATGATGACGTCACCTTCCTTCCCAGCGCCTGTGAGCTCAGTCTACGCAATCAGGTCCTCCAAGATCACGCGCCAACGATGGACTACACGGTCGTGCGGAGGATCATCGAGGAGGACTTGGGCGCCAAGCCTGAAGAGCTGTTCCGAGAGTTTGACAAGATACCACTCGCTGCCGCTTCGCTGGCTCAGGTACTGAGCGATCCGAGACGAATTTTGCACGCACGGTGCGTAGAGTTAACGTCTCTCCTTCTTGGTCCATCGCGATGCATCAGGTTCACCACGCTATTGCGCACGATGGACGAGAGCTTGCCGTTAAGGTTCAGTATCCGACCTTGCGCGATGAGTTTAGCGGGGATATGTTCACGCACTGGTTGGTCCTCAACATAGCCGACATGCTCTTTGATCGTACACACATCAAAGCCCTCTCAACGTCCCATCACACAGCAGCGCGGTTAACCACAAAGTCCTTGGCCCCACAGACTTTGACCTGGCGTGGATGCACGACGAGCTGGAGCAGAACCTCGTCAAGGAACTTGATTTTGAGAACGAAGCGCGCAACTCTGAGCGATGCGCTCGCAACTTTAGGTACCTCTTCGCCGTGATGCGCTCCTTGTCGCCTCATAGGCTAAATACTCTCTTTCTCTCATGGCGCAGAGGCAAGACGAACATCTATGTGCCCAAGGTCGAGTGGCCGCTCACTACCAAGCGAGTGTTGACAATGGAGTTCATTCATGGTCTGAAGATCAATGACACACATGGGCTCAAGAAGCTGGGCATCGACGTCAAAGACGCCGCTGGCTTGGCCATCGGTACGTCTTCATTCAAATGGCGTCTTCATTCAATCGCTATGGTGTACTCTCCGTGCTGAATCGTCGTTCTGTTGGTGCCTACAGAGGCATTGGCCGAGCAGATCTACCTTCACGGTTTTGTGCATTGTGACCCGCATCCGGGGAACATCTTTGTGAGGTGGGTGGAGCTCGACGCCGAACAGGAGCGACACGGCGTGTGGGATGCCGTTCGCAGTTTTGTACAGCTATTTTGGAAGCGGGGCGAGAGGAAAACGAAGGAGGTCCAGGTCGTGCTGCTCGACCACGGACTCTACCGCGAGATGGATGAGGAGGTCCGCATCAATTACTGCCAGCTGTGGAAGAACCTCATCATTCGTGACGACGACAAAGTCAAGGAGGTACGCGGCGCTGTGTTCCTGCTTCTGCCACGGCGCACGAACGATAGTGGGCTGACGTTCCTCTGCCCTTGACCAACACCAACAGTATTGTAAAAAGCTGGGCGTAGACGACGACTGGGATCTGTTCTCGCTGATCGTGCTGATGCGGCCCTACAACCATTCCACCCTCCCGGGCGTGCAAGGTACAACAACCTCACCTCATCCATGTTGATCCCGCACTCTCGTTCTGTGCTACAGTGACCTCACAGGACCCTGGCAAACTCGGTGTGCACTCTATCGACATCATCAGGTTTAGCGCAACTTGACCTCGAGCGGGTGAGAGCCGAGTTTCAGGCCAAGATCAAGGTGATGATGCAGCTCATGAGACAAATGCCCAGAGAGCTGCTGCTCGTGTTCCGGTACGAACTCAGCTTCTCGTTGTGTTGACCTAACGTTCGAACGCTCGCTCACGCGCGCCACGCACCACAGCAACCAGAACTATCTGCGTGCGCTGAACAAGGAGCTGGGCGATCCGGTGAATCGCTTCACCATCATGGCCCGGGTGGCCGTCAAGGGTATCAGCCACGTGCCGGACGCGGTGCACCTCTACTCGCCCGCCGAGCTGACTGAGGCTCAGCTCAAGCAACAGCTGGACGCCCACGGGCTGCACGAGCAGTGGTTGCTGCTCAAGGAGCTGCGCAACAAGGTCTCCTTCGAGCTCCACCTGCAGCTCAACGAGTGGGTCTACTGGCTGGCCAAGATGTGGTTCCTCCTCTTTGGCGTCTCCGTAGAGGACGAGCTTCTGGACAAGGAGTTCTGAATCGCAGCTTAAACAATAAATACTTCAAATTTCTTATCTGGTCACATAAAATGTGCATCGCATATTCGAAATTTAAATTATGTGTTTTTACACGTGTGAAAAAAAGGCGAACAGAGCAAACAGTATTTTTTGAACTCGAAGATGAAGGTTGCGGCGGCGCGATCGGCAGAGAAAAAGACGGGGGTTCCGATGGAGAGGGAGGAGGAGCCGCAGCAAAACAAGAAGATGAAGAAGGAGGGAGAAGCTGACGACGCCCCCCCGAAGCCGGAGGCGCCCTCGCACATCCCGGGACGGCTGTTCGTGGGTGGCCTGCCGCGCGATGTCACCCCCGAGGCCCTCTCCAATCTGCTGAGCGCATTCGGGGCACGAGTGGAGCACGTCGAATTTAACACCAAGCACGTCCCCATCCTCGGTACCCGCCTGTATACCCCAATCTCTTTATTTTCAATGGAAGATTTAATTGTTGAGATTAAATGCTGATTGCTCGCATTTCGTGATGGCGCTGCGCAGGCACCAACTTTGCTTTTGTCGACGTGAGCCCCATCGAGAAGACTGCCGTTTGTACGTCCCACTCCGCATGCCTTTCGTTGGTTCGTGCCTGGGTGTGCGCTTGGGCCTTTCCGCTGACTCGCAGTCGCGCCATCGTCCAGGTGTGGCCAAGCTCAACCGGACCAAGTGGAAGGGCCAGGCGTTGCGTGTGGAGCTGGCCAAGCCCTCGCGGCTGACCAAGTACTTCCCCCTCCTGCCTTTGTTCTGCCATCACTGTCAATGCGCCATCGCGCATAAAGTGTCGTGTCCTTGCCTGATCGCGCCGCTCATCCGACAGGGTTCTGGCTCACATTCACGGAGGTGACGATGAAGAGGTCGAGAGCAAGAAGAAGAATGTCGAGCCTGAGACTGTGGAGGAGAGGAAGGCTAGGGAGGGCAAGCGCGTGGGTCCCTGGAAGCGCGGCAAGGCCGGCCGTCTCCTGCCTGTCCTCACTCTCGAGAAGAAGAACGGCCGCGGGGTACGCCACCGCCTCCTTTCGTGTGTTTGCCCTTGCGTGCTGGTGCAACGATTCACAAGCCTCACCACGATCGCGCTCTGTGCCTCCATGTGGTCCACCAGACGTTCATTCACGACCCGTCCAAGATGAAGCACAACATCACCATCTTCCCTTCGGCGATGGTCTCCACTCCTGATGTGCCCCTGTCCCGTCTCACCTACTTCTACGACGAATCGACCAGGACTGCAGCCGCTGCAGCTACCACCACAGCCGCTAACAAAACAGCATCCAGCGATGCTGATGACGACGATGACGAAGCCGAGCTGCCTCTGCGACCGCCGTCGCCTAGGCCCGCTGACGACAAGGTGGCCGCCAAGCTTGATCGGGAGCGCGAGTTCTCGCTGTCCCTCATCGACTCGCTCGTATCAACGCCTCCGGGCTCGCCAGTGGGCTTTGACGACGACAAGGAGGATGACGAGGAAGGCTACGGTGGCGACGCTTACGGAGAGGCGGACGATGAGGAAGCACGTGGCCAGCACGACGAGTTCAAGGCCGAGTGGGAGACGCGCAAGAACTCCTGTTTGTGGCAACCTCGCGAAAAGAAGACCGACGGCCCAGCAGCCCTGCAGCAGAAGCAGGGCAAGGCCTCGGCCGAGACGAAGCAGCCAACCGCACAGACGCAGCAGTCGGCCACGCAGGCTGCCAAGGAGAAGGAGAAGGAGAAGGAGAAGGAGAAGGAGAAGGAGAAGGAGAAGGAGAAGGAGAAGGAGAAGGAGAAGGAGAAGGAGAAGGAGAAGCTCGAGCAGGAAAGGCTCTTAAAGGAGCAGATGGAAGCGAAGAGGCTGGAGAAAGAGAAGGAGAAGAAGGAGAAGGAAGCGAAGGAGAAGAAAGAGAAGGAGAAGAAAGAGAAGGAAGCGAAGGAGAAGGAGAAGCTCGAGAGGGAGGCGAAGGAGAAGAAGGAAAGGGAGGAAAAGTCGAAGATGGAGAATGAGAAGAGGAAGAGAGAGAAGGAGGAGGAGGAGGAAAGAGAAAGAGAAAGAGAAAGAGAAAGAGAAAGAGAAGAGAGAGAGGCGAGACAAAAGGAAGAGGAGATAAACAAGGTAGCTCAAAACGACGAAAACGATGAGGGAGAGGAGGAAACCGATAACATGACACTCGAAGAGCACAACACTACCGCCGCTCCAGTTCTCACCACTGCTCGATCGCAGCCAGAACCGACGGAGCAGCCCTATTCCTCCGAAAAGGTTAGCACTGCACTGCACGCGCGTCCGTGTGGTCCGAGCGTGGTGGTGTAGTGCGTCGGTTTCAACTCACCTCGTGTCCTTGGGTGATCATCAGATGGAAGTGGAAGCGAAGGCCAAGGCGACCGAGACCCAGAAAGCGGCCGCTGGATCCGAGGACCAGTCAGGTCTTCGTGTGGGCGAGCGAGGCTGGTGGACCTCTATGCTCTCCACGGCCACCGCCGCAGATGTGCCCGCGCCCGATGCTCCCAAGGAGGCCTCCTTCTCCCTCTTTAGCATCCTGCCCACGCCACCCCCGGTAACATGCTCTCTCCTACCGTCCACCGCCTGAAGCAGAGTCCAGTGATGGGGAGGCTGATGAAGGTTGATGTGATGTGCGCGCAGGTGGAGGAGTCGAAGAAAGCAAAGCCGACCGGCAAGGTGGATCCGGCTATCGCGAACGCTCTTCGAAGCATGAAGGCCGCACCCAAGCCAGCCGTTACGGCGACTTCGACATCACCCTCCGCCCGTAAGCGGCCCGCCCCTGTGGCTGTGCCCAAGCGCTTCCTCTCCGCCTGGTACTTCCCTCCTCTGTGGGATCAAATATTTGAGGGCGCCACTCACCTGTCTCACTCAATCACAGCCAGGACGATGACTACAGTGGGCCGGCGTTCATGCGACCGGATAACTGGTATGCCAGCAGCAATCCGATCCTTGCCATGGTGCTGTGGTGCTTTGCTGACGTTAGCTTGCGTGTCTGCTGTCTGGACGGGACAGGGAACAAGCCGAAGAAGAATGGGCCAGCTCCCGACAAGCGCTTTCACACGACTACAAGAGCAAGTTCAAGACGGCGCGAAAGCGCCAACGTGCCACCACCGCCGATCCCTCCGTGTGATCGTTCACATTGCGTGACTCGCCTCCTCCTGTTTCACCCCACGAGCAATGCATACACAACCCAACAGGTTTTTGTTTCGTCACACTGCTGCCGTCTGCCGCCGTTCACTCCCGCATGTCCTCACACACTCCTATTCAGAGGTGGCCACTGCTCGGAACTTCTGATCAGTCAGCAGTGCAGCAGCGAGCTGCTTGTCATCGCGATTGCGTGTTAGGTGGTAGTGCAGTGAGTGCACTGGTCACTGCCTAGCCCCTGCAAAAAGGCAACTCCTCGTTGTGAGAAAGGAAAATGACGGTTCGGACACTCCGAGCTTCAGACACCAACAACCTCCAAGTCGGTTGTTTCTTATCTCCACCTCCAGATCTTAACCACTCGACTATGACAGAGAGCGCTGCGCCTACCAACATCATCACCGTCGCCGATTCCCGCTTGCCGTGGTGGTTGCTCTTGGCGGCCTGCGGCGGCTTCGCGGCGAGTTTGACATGGAACTGGATGGCTGCCCAGCGCGCCCAAGTTGACACAGCCCGCGAGGAGCTCATTCACGTACTTACCACCGTCACCCACCTTCTCCTCGTCAATATATTCTAAGAGAGAGGATGATGCGCTGGTCGGGTGCGTAGGAAGTCACCCACAAACAGGCGGCGGACAAGATGGAAGAGCTGCTGCAGCGCAACCACAGGTTCGCTCACGGCGAGCTTGCCTCTCTCCGCATGGCGCTCGCCGCCGGCCAGAAGCCCTATGCGGCTGTGGTCTGCTGCGCCGACTCCCGCGTCTCGCCCGAGCTCATCTTCGAGTCGGGGCTGGGCGAGCTCTTCGTCGTCAGGTTCTCTTCCGTCGCCCCAACGTTGTTGTGCTCTCGTCTCTCACCTGGCTCTCTGATGCGCAGAACGGCAGGCAATCTGGTGGACGAGATCGCGCTCGGCAGCATCGAGTTCGCGGTGGAGCACCTGGGCGTGAGCCTCTTGCTCGTTCTCGGTCACGAGAAGTGTGGAGCTGTGCAGGCCGGTACGATAAACTGAAGTGTCAAACCTTCGGCTTTCGCTACGGCGCGTTCAGCTTACCATCATAACGTGCGTGCAGCGGTTACCGCTGCGACTGCGGATAAGCATGCTGTGTCCGCCGATCACGCGCAGCAACACCAAGACGACAACCACCCGGCCCATCACATCTCCCACCTCGTCGCCAAGATCCTCCCCGCCGTGCAGCGAGCCATGCTCAAGGACGACACCGAACCTAGCCTTCTCGAGAAGTCCATCGTCGAGAACACGCTAGCCACAGAGCAAGAGATCCTCAGCCGCAGCTTCATCGTGCGGTCCTTCGCCAATGACAAGAAGCTGGCCGTTCGTTCGGCCGTCTACTGCCTCAGCACTGGCGTTGTCTCGCTCATCGATTAGTGAGCGCAGAGGTCTTCTTGGGCGGCTACACCCGCCCGTTATTTGTTGTACATCACACCATAATCATCAAACATATTCGTAGCGCCCAAGAACACTCCCCAGCACTCGGAGAAGGGAAGGGAACAGTGTTTGGTGATCACGGGACAAGGAAGCTAAAGGCAGCTGTCTGCCCTCCCCTCGCCCCGCGTTCAACTGTTCTCGCGTGGGCTGGTGATGCAGCAGAGTAGGGGGCGAGCAGTGCGGCATCGCTCACACGTCGCCGTACTTGAGCATAAGGCGATCGCCGATCTCGCTGATGGACTCCAGTGCACGCTCGAGTTGCTCCCGGGTGTGACCCGCAGATATGCAGAACCGAGCACGAGATGCCGGCAGGGACGTAGCAGGGAAGCCCACGACCACAACAGCCACCTGTACAATTAAGAAGAAGTTAGCGCTCGATCACGGCCACTGACTGATGCACTGCGAAATCAAGCGAGCTAGCGTACGTTCTCGAGTAAGCAAAGTCGAGAGAAGCCCGCAATCTTGGCGGGGTGGTAGAGCATAAGCGGGATGACAGGAGAATCCTCGTCTCCGGCCACACGGAAGCCCAGCTCCTTGAGCTTATTCCTGAAGAAGTTGCTGTTCTCTCTCAGCGCCTTGATTCTGCAATGGTGTGTGGAGTCAGGGCGAAGCGAGTCAGAAAGTGATACCGAGCAGGACGTGTACATGACAGGTCTTCAGATACCTCTTTTGGCCCTCGCCGGTACCGTCAGCTCCAGTGATGAGGTCGAGGGCGGAGATGATCATCCGTGCACAGGGGATGGACATGGTCTCTTCATACATGCTGCAGTACGAAGTCTGCCTCACATAACGGACGAAATCCTGCAGTGAACGAAGCGTTATCGTGTTAGGGTCAAGAGATCAATACGTGAAGGCAGCTGTTGAAGCAAAAGACAAGTGGCGCTCACCCTATCGCCCGCAATGTAGCCACCGACTGAGCCGAACGATTTGGTGAAGGTGCCCATCAGGACATCAACTTCCTTAGGGTCAACACCTGCAAGCGATGACGTGTGAGGTCCAAACAAAAAGGAGTCAATCGCCAAACAGGTGCATTGGTCGTACCATAGTAGTCGCATACTCCTTTGGCATGCGAACCCAAAGCGCCGATGCTGTGCGCCTCGTCGACGTAGAGGTACGCCTTGTACTTCTTCTTGATCGCTATGATCTCTGGGAGACGCAGGATCTCTCCCTCCATGCTGTAGATGCCCTCCACTACGATGAGAATCTTCTTCCAGTGCCTGTGCGTACGCGGCTGACCCTCGGCAATGGCTTGCCTGATGACCTTCTCCAAATCCTCAGGATCTGTGATACATGCTGACAGTCAGTCGCCACCGCGGTTCACAGCAGAGGGCTGACGGTTACAACGGTGCGCACCGTTATGCTTAAAGGTCTTGATCTTGGCCCCCGAGGTACGGCAGCCCGTCACAATCGACGCATGGTTCAGGGAGTCGCTGATGATCAACCCGCCCTGCATTACATGCCACACGGTAAGAATGGAGAATAAGCCGACTGATGGTGAGGTAGGTGCAGATCGTACTGGTCCGGCGATGGCCGGGAGGGAGCACGAGTTGGTGGCATAGCCCATGGCAAAGACCACGGCATCCTCCTTGCCCACGAAGTTGGCCACTCGCTTCTCCAGCTGCTTGTGCATGTCGATCGTGCCTGTAAGGTGGAAGGGCGAGTGATGAGCTGGGGATAGCTTGATGTGGTACCAGAGGAGAGGCTAGTCGTACCGACTTCAATCTTGCGGCCAGCAGGACCGACGCCGTAGGTGTTGACGGCGTCGATAACGTGATCGATGCACTTACCGGCGTTCTCGGCGAAGCCCAGGTAGTTGTAGGAGCCCAGGTTGATGCCGGGCACCTTCTGGCCGGTGTAGGTGAAGGTGCCGTAGATGCTGTAGTCGAACGTGCGACCCATCAGCTCAAACACCGGGCCAGGACGGCTGCAAATCGGACGGTCCCAGCAATCTCTGATCCTTCCAAACATGTAGCGCATGTAAAAGTACTCCTTCTCCTTCAACAGAGGGGACTCGCCCTGTTTGCATCCATCCATGCACGCAACGAAAAAACTCTCGATGAGATTAAGCTCTCGGAAATCAAATCGAAAAGAATCAAATCAAGCCTGGGTGGAGCTCAGGAACAGAGGGCGAAGACTTTACCTCGACGCTGAGGAAGGCGGTCTCCTCCTTGAGGTAGCCGAGAACCGTACAGACCCAGAAGATGAAACGCCTGAAATGCGCGGTCAAAATGGCGAAGATGAAGCCCCAATAGGTCCACACGAGGGTCCACACAGGGATGTCATCGATCGGATTGCCCTTGTGGGCCGCGTGACCGCCCTGCGCGCCCTTCACTGCGCCTCCCATCCTCCTGGTCGCCGTGTCGTTCTAGGAATGCTGTCCTAACGTTCGTTGGCCCGCGCCTAAGATCTCTCCTCCTGCCCACGCCAGTCTGGTTCGAGTTGCGAAGTTACTAAGAGGACGTTTTGGCCTGCCCTGTGTCTATGTGGAGTATAACGCGTGTATGTGTATGCTTGGGTAAAGATGTGACGTCGAGTAGTCACCACCACTCACCCAAGCTGTTGAACCCCCTTTCCCAATCCACTTCGTTTTGGCCCCCTTTGTCGAACCGCCGCCGAAAAAAAGGTACGCCCTAAAACCGTCCATGCGTGCTTCACATTCCAGCATGTAGGGTGAGGCAAAAGAGAATTATGCGTGCTTCACATTCCAGGATGTTAAAGAGAATTAATTATATAATTAATACCTCTCTCTTGGAGATGTGACAGCCAATACTGAATGGGTGTTTTGTAATTGTGTTGCTGGTGGGGTGATGATAATAAATAGTGGCCTTGTATGTGCATGGTATGCTCCTTTTGGATCTCATCCAACTTGCTTCCTTCTTGCGAGCCAGCGTTGCTGGCCAGCGCTGGTCCTTAGTCGTTCTCCCACAGGAACTCGCCGGCGCAGAGGTAGCCCGACGACGTACTCACGTAGTCGGTGTAGGTGTCCTTCCGCGCCACCAGCCTGCGCATGAGCACACAAGCAAGGTCAGCAAGCTGACAACAACATTCACAGAGGCGCCAAGAACGAACGTGGGGGTGAAATGCATCAAAGGCGCACCTTCCGTCAACCTTCATCGGTATGAGCGATGATCGAGGGAACACCTTCTGCAGGTAGACGTCGATGGGGACGTTATCTTTGGTCTCAGGAAGCTTGAGCAACTTGCGCGCGCTTGGCCCGTTGGTGCTATGTGTGATGACGCCGTCCTTGTTCTCGCTGAAGGCCTGCATTCGTGAACGCCGCGCATAGGTTAGGCCGTGATTGCTTGCACGAAATCGGCCGAAGAGACGAGGGATCGAAGAGAGAGAGAGAGGCGTACGAGGAGCAGCGGGGCCGTGCGACTGAAGCGGATGAGGACGTGGTTGGGATAGTTCTTCAAAATTTCCTGTTGGGGCATAACGTGAGTTCAGTATGGCGTGGGTATGCCTGAGGAGTGGGCGCAAGGACTCACCTCGGCTCGAATGCGGTTGATGAGGCCCAAGAAGCCTGTGCCGATGACGTAGCGATGCAGGGTTCGGTAGAACTTGCGGTAGGGGCCGAACAATCGCGTCAGCGTATTCCACCTGCATACACGGATCGCTCGAGTCAGTGCCGTTCGGTACGTGGCGTGTCCCAGTGGCGTGAGGGTGGTACGTACTTGGCTACGGACACAGTGTCATCCTTGGGAAAGTTGAGGAAGTATTTCATATAGCGCTTGAACTCTTTGTCGTCGAGATCAGTCTCTTGTCGGAGCACATGCTTGTAAAACGACTATAGAGCACACATACATCAACGACCGTTTGAATCACGCACTGCGAATTGCTGAACCAGAGAGCATGATCCTACCTTGAAGTTGCAGAAGTAGACGTCCTTGCCCACGCTCTCTTCCCACACTTTACGTGCCTGCGTTGGTCATAGAGTATACGATGAGACAACACTGTTGGAGTGGTGGGAGGAACAGGCCAGAGGCGGGCACCTTGTCGTCAGTAATTATTCGTGACGGATAGGTGTAGGCAGTGTTCGCTCCGCCATGTGGCGAAAACATGAGCGTGAAGTCAGAGTAGTATCTGTCGGTACCAGCACGCACGGCCACACACAAACATAAACCAATGAGCAAGCGTTATGGCAAGAGACGAGGCGGTGGTGGCATAGTCTTACCTCCGCAGGCTGAGCTCAATTATATCGAAGTTCTCATTCATGGGAAGTTCTCCGCTTATCACCTGAGCCAACACAGAGTGTGTCTCCAGAAGCTGCTTATCGAGGATGCCTGTGTTGGCCAACACACAGACGTAAGCTCCAATGAAACCCGACGCAGAGCGGGAGAGTTGGGGAGAGGGTAAAAAGAGACGCACCAAGTAGCCGAGTGTACTCGGCGATGGGGATGAGTTTGCGCTTTTGAAGGAGCCCGTTCTGCTTAAAGTAGGTGCGAAGCAGCATGACCGTGGCCTATAACATCAAAAAGTTCAGCCTCATGAGTGGTGACAGCACGCCAAAACAGGTCATTCACGCTCGTGGCGCACCTTGAGGAACTCAATCCGTGTGCCACTTCGAAGGAACATGTCGAACTCGATCATCGACTTCTTCTTGTCCTTCTTTGACTTCTTCGTCTTCTTTGGTCGTTTCTTGGCCTTCTTTGTGAGTCCTCCGTCGCTGCAACTTCCGCTGTCGGTGTCGCTGCTGTCGCTCTCGCTGTCATCGCCCCGGTTCTTGGCTTTCTTCTTCTTCTTTTTCTTCTTGCCACTTGGTCGCTCCTCCTCTTTGCTCGGTTTCTTGGTCTTCTTCTTCTTCTTCTTGACGCCGTTCTTGTACTTCTCCCTCTTCCGCTCTTCGAGCTCCTTGAGCCGCTTCCGTTCCTCTTCCTCCATGAGCAGCACGATTTCGATCTGCTCATCGATCTTGTCGAGCAGCGAGAAGAGCCACAATATGTTCCTCACCCCTTTCTGCTCGAGCAGCTCCTTGCCTGATCGCTCGCACACGTATCGCCTGAGAACCAAACGCACGCACGCGCACCTTTGTGAGTGATCACATCGTTATCGCCCTCCCTCGCGAGGAGGAGAAGACGTGTGTCGAGAACAGAGTGGGAAAGGGAACGCACCAGAGAGAGCAAGAACAGCTGACCATGCACATTGACTTCCAGTCAAGGTAGTTGAAGATCTGGACAGGTACACAACACAGGCTGCTGTATTAGGTCGCAGTCTCGACACAATCTTGTGAACAGCGCCCTAGTGCAGAGGCTGCCACCACGTTGAAAAAAATTTGCTTGAATATTTCAATCGAAGGATTTGAGAACGCTCAGGAATGCAGCACTCGCGAGAGCTCTGCGAACGTGATTGTGTCGAGTTGTGCAACAATATGCTATGTTTTGGCCCTAGTAGTTCTGGTGGGGCCTTTGATGATGTCGTGTCAAGCTTTTGTGCAAAAATCATAAAATTGATAAAAATAAAAATAAAAAGTGAAGATGAAGATGAAGAGAGGGGGAGAACGGTGGCGCACCCGTAGGTAGAGCTCCTTGGACAGGGCAGCGAGCGGTGGCGGCGGTGGGGGTTGAGCGTTGGTGCGTGTAGATGACAGGGAGGATTGGACGCTCCCGTTGCTTCGCACCATCACGCCACTGCGCCCACCATTGTTGGTGAGGAGGCGGTTGTACAGGACCGACAAATCGCCGCTGCTTCCCTCGCCCTCTGAGATGATGGGAGCGGAGATGGCCTCGGCCGACGAGGTGAGCACTCGCGGTCGCGTGAACGGCTTGCTCTCCCGCCCCTTCTTCCTCCTGATCTGCTCGCCTCGCCCTTCATCTTCAGATTCCGTCTTGCTGTCGGATGAGCTCTCCGATAGGGGACGAGGCGAGGAGGCGGAGGAGGGACCCAGCTGGTCCAGATCAAGGGAGTACTCCTTGGCGAAATCCTCCGCTAGCTCGTCATCGTCGCCCCCCGTTTCGTGAATGATTACCGAACTTCGCGCGGTCGATGTGGTCGAGCTCGATGACTGCCGCAGATCCTTTTTCTTCTTCTTCTCTTTCTTCTTCTTTGACGTCGATGAGCCTCGCGACGCAGCCGGCACTGCCATGATGCGCTCGTGAAAGCTCATGATGACCGCGCGATCAAATCTCTCTTTCTCTTGCTCTCCTCTCGCGACCTCTTCCTCGTGAAAAGTGCCGCTGATAAAGTCGAGGGCCTGTCTGGGCTGTCGCCAGCAAACATGCAGGCAGACGCACGCACAGACGCGCGCGAGCACCACCCTGAAGGGCAACGCGGACGAATGGGGCTCGAAAAGAACGAAGAAAGGCTGGTGAGGCGCACCCTTTTCCTTGAGATCGGGCCTCTCGCCACTCCGCTTCAAGAAATGCGGCCCTGCAACTTACGATACAGCGAGGCCGTTGCCCTGTATCCCCACGCCCATTATCTGATCCGTCCCGGAACCAACCGCCAACTCCGCCCTTTTCTCATCACCCCATCAAAAACCCAACCAAGACCGGCAACAGGCAAGAGCTTCTCTTTTTTGACGTCCAACACCGCCACACAGGACGCAAGGCCACGGCAGAGAAGAGACGAAGAAGGACACACCAGCCACAGACGTGAAAGAGACGAACACACAGAATGAGAGATCGGACAACCGGTGGCGTGTTGTTGCTGACGCGAGGCACCACCAGGTGACGCATAAGAACAAAAAGGGCCGTTTAGCAGGCGTCGTTGGGGAGGATGGCCGAGGAGCCGCCACCGTTCTTCCACATGCCCCACTTGGAGTTCCAGCAGTTGAGGAAGGCCGACCACGATGCCTGCGTCATGTGAGCGCCAGCGAGCGGATAGGGATCCGGGTTGATGGTCGAGCTGCTGGACGCGACGATCGCGAACTGGCCGGAAGCCTGCACTCTCCCTGGGGATCACCACGCGAGTTAGACAGGGTCCAATCCGTTGTGGTAGTCGGTAGGGAACGTACCGAGATACCAGGACTTGACGGTGTGCTGGTTGGTGGCCGACACGGTCACGGTGCCCATGGGCGACTTGACCGAGACGCCGGGGAGAGCAGCCTTGACGTCCGCGTGGGCGAAGCTGTTGGCCTTCCTGACGGCGGCAGCCCACAGGTGCACGCCAGTGTAAGCGGCAGCCATGGGGTCACCTGTCGCAACCAACGGCGTGAGATAACGGCCAGTCGGACATCGTCGACGATCCAAGAGTCTCGTACCAATTACGGAGGCCTGACCGTAAGTGCTCTTGAACTCGTTCACGAAGGCGGTGTTGGCGGCGCTGGTGTCGCTCTGGAAGTAGTTCCTGCAGGGTCGAAGCGCTGGTGGTGAGTCACACACAATCCCCTCCTCCCTCCCTTGCTGGCTTACCATGAAGCGTAGGAGCCGGCCATCGACACGCCAGAGGCCATGATCTGCACCACCTCGGGCTCGGCCACGCTGAAGGAGATGACGGCGCCGCCCACGGACGAGGACGCGAAGGCGTTGAAGAGCAGCAGGTTGGTGTCGCCTGCCCATGTGGTTGGTGAGCACTTCATTCCTGTCCAAGATTGAGGCAGCTCGGATATACTTACCGTTGACAGTGTTGAGGATGACATCAGGAGCGAACGTCTTGATATTGGCCACAACAGCGTTCACGCGGGAGGGATCCTCCTCACCTAGGATCAGGTATTGCTGCGCGATGACATGACCACGAACGCACGTACACCATGGAGATTAACACCAAGTGCATGAGGGGACTGTGAAACGATCTACTGCAGCACGCGGGCAACACACCTCCTGGACGGTGACGCCGCTCAGGGTGGAGAGAGCATCCTTGACAATAGCGTTGGCCGTGCGAGGGAAGATGTAGTCCGAGCCGATAAGGGAGAACTTCCTGCATATGACACGGCGATCAGATAAGGCATACAATGAAGGGCGATTCAAAGGATTTGTCCACGCACCTGTAGCCCTGCTGGTAGGCCCACTGCACAGCGGGAAGGATCTGCTGGTTGGGGGCAGCGCCTGTGGTTGTGTGCGATCAGACTCACCACAGCAGGCGCCTAGAGTTGGGAGAGCGTGCATGCGTACCGGTGTAAACGACGTTGGGGTGAGACTCAACGCCTTCGTACTGCACCGGGTAGAACAACAGACCGTTGTTGGAGGTGAGCGAAGGGAGCACGGCCTTCCTGCTTCCGCTGGTCCAGCAGCCGAAGACGACATCGACCTTGTCCTGGGTGAGCATGCGCTGCATCTCGGTCGCGAACACTTTCTCGTCGGAGAAGCCGTCTCGCAGGACCACCTTGAGCTTGTGTCCGAGGAGGCCGCCCTCCTCGTTGATCTCCTCGATGGCGAGGAGGGTGGCGTCGACGACGTGCCTCTCGTCAACGGCGAGCGGGCCCGAAAGCGAGTGAAGCACTCCGACCTCCTTGTATCTCATCTGAATCTCAGCTTCATCAAAGAGTCCCCAGCCAATAATGATACCTGCCACCGCGCCCCCACCAGTAAGGCTACACCCTCCTCTTTCTATGCCTTGTCTTCGACATCGCCTTCCATCAGAGCCTCATGGGGTAAAAAAAGCAGGAGAGAGAGGACGTACCGATGATCACGCCCACGACGAGAGCCACAATACTCGCAACAATGACGACGGTCCTGGTCGCATCCTTGATTGGACCGCCGAGAAGGGGCTGTGTCTCAAGCATGATGACGTGGACGACAAAGGGGGCTCTCGATCCAAGGGACACTAACGAAAAAGATGAGGTGCGCACCGACCCGCCCCTGTGAACTCAATGTCGTCAAGAACTTTTGTTCACCTCAGCGCACGTGTTCACTTTCCTGTTTGCATCACGAAGAGTTAAACACGATCAGATAAGGGAATTAGAGAAACAAATAAATGATGAAGGGAAATGAATTGCCTGCACGAGGAAATGCAAAAATGATGCGGACAAGATTTGGCGCAGTGGCAGAGTAAGATGCAGCGCATGAGGGTGTGGAGTCGCAGCTGCCGCGTTCATGGCGCCATAGGGCGTTGGCGTGTTGCTGTCTTGCAGCAGGCAGCACTGCCGCGGTGTCAGACACCCGTTGTGGTGTGCAGCGCGCAGGGCGCCCCCCACGGCAGCCACCGATTCCTCGCCTCGAAGGAAGGTACCTACATGCGCGCGCTCTCCTCTCTCTCATCAGGAGTAGGCAGCCGAGGGATGAGAGCTTCTCCTCGCTGTGGGGGGTTGCTGCCGGTAACTGATCTTCGCCCCACGCACCACACCAACTCTGCATCGCTGCGCTGCAGAGCGCGACAGCTTCTTGGACATGGCGCGGGCCGAGGAGGAAGCAGAAGAGGCCGAGGCGCAAAAGGCCGCCGAGCAGATGAAGAAGGTACGAAAGCCGCCAAAGCTCGGCGGCAAGGAGTGGGACGGCGAGGGCGTGTCACGCAAGATCGTGGAGAAGCTGCGCAAGGAGGGACGCGGGGGCGACGACACCGAGCGCTACGAGCGCATGGCCCGCGCGCAAGAGTACAAGCTCAAGCGGCAGATGGAGAAGCAGGAGCAGGACGAGCGCGACCGCTTGGCGCGCATAGAGCGGCACCTCCAGGCCGAACGCGACCAACGAGCGGCCGACGAGAAGCAGAAAGAGGAGGACAAGAAGAAGGGCGGCTGGTTCTCCTCCCTCTTCACCAAGTGAGCAAGCGCACAACAAATAAACAAATCAACATATATTATTCCTGCTCACCGATTGGTCCAAGTTTTTACCCAAGTAGCCGAGCACAAAACAACGAGACGGCAAAAGACAAGACATAGATACAAGAGAAAAGATGGCGGACGAGGCGGAGAAGAAGACGCTGGCCGAGTTGGAGACCGAGGTGGACGAGGAGGGCGATGGCAAGACCCTCCTCAGGGCCACGTCGACCATCTTTGGCGGTCGCACCGAGTCGCGGGCCACCAAGAAGTTCCTCAGCAGCAAGAAGCGGGTCGAGTTCTACGTGTGGGCGCGCGATCTTCCCTACTCCCCCGGCACCACTATCCCCATCCAGGGTACGTGCCCCCCCCCCCGCCCCGCGGCCTTTACCTCCGAGCTCTGGCGGCCGGAGATCATCGTAAAATCGAAACTAACATCAACTTGTGCTGCTACGCAGTCTCTATCAAGAACTCGTCCGAGAAGGCGGTGCGGTCAATCATGGTACGTGTTGGGGCGCCCCCCTCGTCATGTGGGCTTCGCACTGAAAGGCAGGAGCTCAACCTCTGCTCCCCCTCCCCTCTCTGTGGCGGTGGTGATCTTTGGGCAAACAGGCGACTCTGCAGACGAAGGAAGGCGTGGCGGAGAAGGGCAAGAAGCTGGAGCCTCTCCAGACCGGCAAGCGAGAGGAGTGGTTCCAGGGCTCCCGGTACGTTCGCAACTCACGCGGCTCTTGCGCTTGCTCGGTGATGGCCGTAAGCACGCGATGCTCATCCGCTCATCCACTAACTCAACCTTTGTGCGAACAGATTCCCGCTTGAGGGCTACACCGACTACGACGGCAGCGTACGCTCTCAGCTTCTCCATGCATGCATGAGCTCACAGCTGTGGGTTGCTCACCACAAACACGACTGGTGTGGGTGTCGCGCACGTACACAGGTCTCGTATCAGCTGCCGCGCACTCTGCCCAGCTCCTCTGAGACCATCACGCACGAGATCCTCTTCCAGTTTGATGTCAAGGGTGCGTATGCAGTGCTCTGTACCCTTTCGCTTCATCCCTTGACGATCCTCAATCCCCAATCCCCACATCAGGTTTCACCGGCTGGACGAAGGTGTTTGCTCCTCTGGTGATCAACGTCAAGAAGATCTGAGAACACGCTCGTGCTTGCTTGTGCTCGAACGGAGCGTGATGTAGTCCACACATGCTAATACACCAGCACGATCCCGTCAATGTCGTCCTCCTCTCTCACGCCTCCGGTCCGGGTCTTGACGGAAACCGTACCCGAACGCCGTATGGGTGACGTGAGGTGACGGCCGGAGAAGAGGAGATGCAGGAGAGACACGTCCCGTCTCCCCGTCACCACCACAACTTGAGACTGCTGCGGTCGCAACCACAACTACCAGCTCTTCATCCCTCCAGGCCGAGAGAAGAGACCTTGATTGCACTGAGACGCACGCACACGATCACTGACAGACAGGGAGAAGCGACGATGGGCGCGAGGCAGTCCGTTGTAGATGTGTTGGCGGAGGAACGGGCCGGCGTGCTGCAAGCTGGAGACCACATCAGGGTCAAGCGGTGGGGCTACGCCCACCACGGCCTCTACGTAGGTTCGCCGCAAACAGCCACCACCTCCGCTGCGTCATCTCACGTTGTCTCCTCCACGCACGTGGCTGACTCGCGTGAACGCGCGGACAGGAGAGGACGAGGTGGTGCACTTTGCAGGCAGCCCGACCGAGCGATGGAGCAACGCAAGAGTCAAGCGCGAGTCGGTGCGCGCCTTCCTCGCAGGCGCCACCCACCTGGAGATCTTCGTCTATCCCGCCATGACCTCTCGGTAGGTACCCACCAGCCCCTTGAAAGAGAGACGTGGCTCTGATCTAGCTCGTTCGCTGTCGCGGCAACGAACAACGAATGACCTCAGGGATCGCCGAAAGGCCGTGAAGCGAGCGCTGAACGTGTGGCGGCACGAGGCCTACGACACCTACAACCTCTTCTTCAACAACTGCGAGCACTTTGCCACCTTCTGCGTTCTCGGTACGTACAGCCCTTGGCATCTCCTCCTCTCACGTCCTCCTTGAGCTTGCGGCAAGCGTCGGAAGGCTTAGGGTTTGTCTCCGACCTACCACTCAGGCGAGGGCAAGAGCGAGCAGGTGCAAAGTCCGCTGATGGCGCTCACTACCGTGGTGGCGGCAGGCATCGCCACCCAGGAGATCTTACGGCACATGGTCACCACGCCCTCTGCGCTCCGGGGCCATGCCCCGCCGGGCCAGCTGGCCGACGCCTGAGCGCCCACGCCTTCCTCGCCTCTCTGCGTGTACATAAGATCACACGATAATGATGGTGTGCGGCATTGCATTCACCAACCTACCAGATCCAGCCATGGTCCAGAGAGCTACGTAGAAGAGGGAGCGTTGACGGGGAGCACGTAGGAGGCCGGGAAGTAGCCTGACTGGCCGTTGGGCAGCTTGCCAAGCCACCAGCCGTCGTTGCGTCTCTCCTCGAGGGCGATGATGTCGAACCTCGAGAAGTGGAGGATTCCCTCACGCTGGTCGTCCATGTAGTCGTACTGCGCCACGTACAGCTCGGCGGTCGAGGGCAGCTCCGGGAGCGGACGCTCAGGCAGCGGTGGATGCACGGCGGCCAGCCTTCGCGGTGATACAGCCTTAGGCTGCTGCTTTGCTGGCTGGGTCGCGGTCGTGGTTGTGGTTCGGTGGTCATCTCGTGCCTGAAGCGGCTGATGTCCTTCCTCGTGACCGTGCGCCGGCTGCAGCGCGTGGTGAGTGTGGCTCAAGGGTCCCGAGTCGGTGATCGAGAAGAGAGGCACGGCGGCGTGCACCGCCTCCTGGAACACCGCGTCCACGTTTTGATCGGCAACCGCCGAGCATTCGATGTAGCGCCACAGCTTGAGCTTCTGTCGCCACTCCTCGCCCTTCTCAGCCGTGATGCACTGCAGCCCGCGACGACGAGACAGTGAGTTGTATGTGTGTATACATGCATGCGCGTTTGTATGCGATCAGATCGCGCCTGGCAGGCTGACAATACCTTGGTGGTTCTTCTCAGATCGGTCTTGCTGCCGACGAGTATGATCGGCGCATCTGGACATATGGTACGCAGCTCGTTGGCGATCTTCTCCACCTCCCTTTGAGCATTGCGAGAAACACAAGATGTTCACGTGAGCAGCAATTCAGGTGTGACCGGTGGTGACGAGCGCGGTGGTGCGCACTTAAATGACGTGTGGCTGACCGGAAGCACGAGCAGTATGACGTGCATGCCGGCGAGCAGGAGAGCGCGATTATACTCCTCGGAGTCAAACACCTCCAGGTCGGACTTGATGGTGTCAGCCTCGACCACTCCCTGGAGGTCGCGAGGGCGAGCCGAGTGATGAGCAAACGGGGCATGAGGGCGAAGTCGGGCAGAGAAGAAGCACCTGATAGTGATGAGAAGTTACGGCGCCGAGGCCGAACAGCTTGCCGATCATAGTCGACCTGCCACCGCCAGGCGGCCCGGCCATGCCGCACCTTGGAAGCAACGGGTCACCGCGTACGTTGAAGTTAGCGTAAACCACCTGGAGGGCTGAAGTAGATGACAGACAGACACATAGAAGAGGGCGAGGCTGACTTGATGTGAACGTGCTGGGGTCGCAGCAGGAAAGGCGGGACGACGCTCGACACGGCGTACTCAAAGAGCTCCTCGGGCGTGACCATGTCAGAGTTGCTCTAACAGCACAATCAGCAGGGGTGAGTGCGCACTCTCACCAAAGGACGGCGTAGGACGACGTGCGTACCCCCTTCAAGCCGCCGGACGGAGAGAGCTGGAAGGACTTGGTCACCTCCAGCTTCTTGGCCCACTGCGCGATCAGGTCTCGGGCCCGATATTTGACCTCGTTGGTGGCCTGCTGCAGATTCAGCTTCGTCAGCGCGAACAGCTTCACTGCCTTAGGACAATAGAGCGCAATCTCCTGGTTGATCTGCACAAAAGAGAGTACCAGAGCCACTGAGTGGTGAGTACCTCCAATCACGCCATGGCGCCCACAGAGACCCTAGTACGTACCTCTTCCAACACGCCAAACTCTTGCGAGTCAGCAGCGAAGAGGATGACCACGACGTCCACACCGGGGTAGGCAAAAGCCCTGTTTTGGCCTGAGTCGATGATCTCCAGCCGCACTGGCACTCCGTCCAGATTGTAGTGCTTTCTGTGACAATGCAAAAGACACGCATGCAAGCATTCAGCCTTTGAGCAGGCCGAGGAGCCAAAGGAGTGTGAAGAAGGCCACGCACGTGTATCGATAGACGCTGCCGACCTCCTCTTTAGTGAGCTCGGCCACCACTGTGGATTTGCCGCATTGAGCGGGCCCGACCAGAGCGCATCGGATGTGCAATTGCTTGGGCACGAACAACAATCGCAGCCGTTCCTCGATTGACTCCATCAGCTCGTGCAGCACTCCGTCTTCTCGCTCTCCTGTTTGGGGCGTGTGTGTCAGCAACAGGACATTAACTTCACCAGGAATGGGCAGAGACAGCCAACCCTTCTCAAACAGTGTGGTGAACTCCTGAAGCGAGAGCTTCTTGTCATGGTTGACATCGGCGGCGTCAAACTCGACACGGATTCGATCCTGACGTCCTCCAAGGCAGGCGAGTAGGTAAGCCTCTTGCGTGAGACAGCAGTTTGTGATGGTCGGCGTACCTCGAGCGCTGCATCCTCTGTTGCGTTCTCCAGCGCGGAGAGGTACGTGTTGGCGAACCTGTGAGAGGCCAGATCGAGATGATGAGTGCCTGTCCGTGAGACGCCAGAGCTCCCCATGAACCGCACCTTGATACGGTGAAGCGCATCTGGTTGAACTCCATCAAGGTGATGAACCCATCCCCGTTCTGGTCGCACAGAGCGAACAAGACTTTGAAGCAGAGCCAGTCAGTCCCCTCCCCCACCTGCACGTGCGCGTGATGATGGCGGCGGAGAATGCATGTATCGTACACTTGAGCTTCTCCTGCTTGGTGCCCACGCAGAAGATGGAGGCGCCGAGCGCGTACTCGCGGAAGTCAATGAAGCCGCTGCCATGCGGGTCCAGCGCCTCCCACAGGCGCTGCGCGAACGCGTCGTCGCCCGCCGCAAACACCTTGCCAAAGTTGGCACGGTCGAGGCGGCCCGAGGGGAACTGCCGCTGGATGACCTCGAACAGCGCCGCCAGCTCGTTCACCTGGTGCCGGCTCACTGCCACCCCCCTCCCCCCCACCCAGAAGATGAGCCATGCACCCTCCCCGGAGCCGCACAGGTCGGCCCAAGGCCCTCTTACCGTCGTGCAACGCAGCATAATGCGCGTTACGGCTTGATCAAGGGTGGGGGTGGTGGGACGTACGTTCTCTGGACACCGTCGGCCTGCCCTGCTTCTGTCCCATCTCTCGCCTTTTGATATATCTCCCTCAAATCTTTAGGACACCAAAAGCGGACCTGGGCACCTCCGGAG